>JBAMBJ010001357.1:0-80062 GCA_037043495.1 Drosophila recens | reverse complement strand
TATAAATTTATTTTAAATATATAAATAAAAAATTAAGTAAGCTTTATCTTACCTATGATTACCCAATATATCCTTATTTAAGCTGAACATCACCTAATTTTAAATAACTTATGCTTTCAAGCGTCACTCAACGTAACCTTACTCCACTAACTTACATCAACATCACTTCTTTTAACATACTCATATGTTAAGCTACATATGCAAAAACTAATTAAGATTCTAGTTTACTTTAAACTTAGCCCAAACCCCCTTATGGAGTTTCTGGTCTCACAGCTAATTAGTAAGGGGAAAAATAATAATGCGATTTTTTTTACTTTCGCACTGTGAAAGAGTTAGAAAGCCTTCGAAATTTTAGAGGTTTACTACCTCGATTCAATTCATGTTGCTTTAAATATGTAAATATAAATTTATTTAAAACTATTGGGATTATTTGTTGGATGATGATGCTTTTTTTTAACATTTTCTTTCTAGCTACTTATGTAATTTAAGAAATATTACAACTAACAGAAATATAAAGAAAATTAACAAAACTTATATGCTATTTAGAGTTCTTTTGCAATATATTTCTGTACTGCACTTAGCTCTGTTTAACAGTAGAATTAACTACAGTTACACCCATATTAAACATACATACTTGCACACATACACACACACGCTCACACACACTTTCACTCAGAAGCAGTGCAATAACTATGTGTATATGTCTGTATGTGTTAATGACAATTAAACATTTAGCAAGTGCGTTAACTGTGGACAATCAATAAAACAAAAACATGAACTGCCTCCTCAGTTCGTGTGGAAAAACCGCATTAAGACTCGCTAGAGATGAGCAAATGTATCGTGTCACGAATGTGTTGTATTAAAGCTGTGCGATCAATATTATTACTATTATTATTATTGATGCTACTGATCATTGACCAGAATTATTTTTATTAATTTCGAGAGATGGAAGAGCGTGAAGCACGAATTACACACTCCCTTTTTTTGGGAGATGCTCACGAGCGCATCTCTCAAAAAGACAGCAGCAACTGTTGCTATCGTTGAAGTTGTTGCTGGTTTCAGTTGCAACATTCGTGGGCCTAATTAAGTTTACTTTCATTTTTATGAGACACTCGCGTGCTTTTGCCGCAAACGAAATCTTTGTGGAAAAACAAATCGCAAATGGGAAAATGAGTTCACGGCCCTTCAGCGACCCTCTTGATGATCCTAACGACGAAACTCTCACGGCGAATGTTAATGCTAATTGTTATTGTAGTTTGATGTGCATGTGCAAGTGAGTAAAGTGAGTGAGTGAGTGAGTGAGTGAATGAGTGAAAGATTTACGGGAGATCTTGGGTTTACCAACATAAAGTGCCAAACGATTTACCTTAAATTGAATTTGGCCAAACACGCGTATGGAAGCCAGTTCAAGGCAAGCAGACAACTTGAAACACTTAACTCAATTTGAAGCCGCTAAAAGTTTTTTTGGCCAACAACTGCGGCTGGAAACTTAAGCATTGATTCGAGTAAAAAGAACTCAACTATTTTCGTAGGCGTCAACTGAAATCAGAGCAAAAATATTTAACAAAATTGCATTAAAAAGTTACTCAAAGCCCCTGACAAACTGTTCGCATTTGTCTGCAACTTTTGCCTTCGCCTAGTTTCGCTCCATTTTAGGCCGGGCCCAAAGTGGGTGCCAAGGATACAACTTTGTAACGAGTTGCAATCGGAATTTGGAATTGCCATTATTAAGTTTAAGCAAAAATGGATGAAAGTATTTTGAGTGCTCGAGAATTTACAGAAAGACTGCAAATTGTTTCTGAATCAAACCACTCGATATATTGGAAAATACTTTGATACTTTGATAAGTAAAAGGGTTCATTGTTTTCGTTAAAACAGGAAGTAAGAAGAATATTCGTCCCTATAAAGTATATATATTATTGATCAGCATCAGCATCTCAGAGATTTTAAGAGCTAGAACAACCTAATTTGGCACACAGACTTCCATAAATCCCTCGCAGATCTTATTTTTTTTTTATATTTCGCCATGCCTTTTTTTGCCTCTACAAATCGCAAAATACCACTATTGAACAATTTTTACAATATTTCGTTTTTTTTTTTTTACCAATATATGTTATCCATTAAGCTATCATGCTTCCTAATCGCATGCTTCTTAATTAATGGTTGATTAAAGTCTTTAAGTAAAATAACTGCCTAAAAGTATGCAATAGAAAGATATTTTTTGAATGCTTAACTTGCGGGTATCCCATACTTAAATTAAAGAAATGTAATTAAATTTTGAGTTTATTTAAGATGAAAAGATTTTAATTAATGGTCATTCTAATATAATCACTAATACTTTTTATCCAAAGGAATCATCATTAATCGGAATTTCCATGTTAGAAGTTGGAATAAGTTCGTTACTTTTAATTTTAAACGGCATATGAAATATAATACTTTATCACAAATGCAACCTTTTTTGTCTTGAAAGAAACTTGAGTTATGAGTATGATAATCAGCAACAGTTATCCTTTTATTTTTACTTTATAATGAGGCTTTCTTGCATTTATCTAACAGAGTGACAACTTTTGTTGTTTGTTCATTGACAAATTGTTTTGTGCAGCATTCAAATAAGACAAAATGCAAACTTTCAATGGAAAAGCAAATGGTTAAATAGAAGAGGAAGAGAAAACTGGAAAACGGGAAGCTCGAAGCTGGTAACTGGGAACTGGGAACGGCGTCAAAGTGTTGCGATTGTGTGGGAGGAGTTGGAGAATCGAAGCGACGCGAACAAAGTTTAAATAGCAACAACAACAATGTAGGCGTTACAGCCTGACGGAAGTAGGAAGGGCTGCTAGTGACTGTAACGGCTCCCAACTACCTTTCCCACTTCCCCCCTTTCGTGCTTTCGCTCCATGCTCTTTTTGTGCCTTGTCTGTTGGCAAAAGTTTTCACTGTTTCGGCCGTCGCCTGCGGCTGCAGCAGCGTCGCATAAATTAGCAAACATGAAGCGAGCGATGCGCGTGACTGTTGCCTGTTGAGCAAAATCCTTTGACGGAACGGGGCAAAACCTCATCCCCCTCTCACCCCCCGCTTAAGTCCCAGCCACAAGTTCCCCACATTCCCCCGTACGCATACAAATGACTTGCTGATTGAGTCTCTCTGTGCGAGGCTCTCTTGCTCACTTGGTCGCTGCAAATTAGCCGTGTTCGTGTGGTCCAGCAGAGCCAATGTAAAAATCCACTAACAACCATTTCCTTTTGCCCCACACTTTCCACTTAACTCTCTCTGCCGCATTGCCCCTCATTTGCAATTAAAGCCCCGGCACCATCGTTTGCCGAAAAATGGCCAATGCAATTAATTAAAAACTTCGCAGCCAAAACTGCAAGGACAGCAGCTGCTGCCCGGCCCCTCCCTTCGATAGTGAATGCGTTTATTTAGATAAAGCGCTAAAAATATATATTTTTTCAGCCGGCAAAAAAGTATAGTAAGCGTCTGTGTGTGTGACACGTTAATTAAAATAGCGCAAGCGACAGGTAGGTCAGCGAAAAAATAAATACTTTCAGTTTGCTATCAAATTGTCTATGAAATAAAAATAGAAACTCACTGCTCAAAATAAACACCAGAAACTGAAGATTAGTTGAATTTAAATTGACAATTGAATGCAAACTGTTGGAATATGCACAAACTGAATTATAAAATCATACCATCAATCAATCATACGATTTCATTTTAAAATTCGCAGGTATTGCCATATAATAAAATCTTTGACATTGCATTTAAATATTCCTTTAATATATTAAAATTAATGAATAATAATGTCAAGGAATAAATTTGTATTCATATAAAATGTAAAGAATAATTATATTTATTATTATTTTGCAGAAACATGTTAGAATTTTTTAATAATTATTCTTACAACATCATTGTTAAATTGTAGAATTATAGCTGAGAGTTATGTTCGACATAAAACTAACTTTATTTCCGCAAATGTAGCTCAAATTACTTTCAGCTATATTTAGCCAGACAACAGATGAAGCAATCAGAATCAAGGACATCTGTCTCAACTTCTCTCGAGTTACTCATTAAAACAGTAATATGTACATATGTTATTTCAGTTTTCATTACGCATACGCAGCGTACGCCTTTGAGTAATTAAATTAATCAGGCACTAAGAAGTATGCAACAGCATAGAAAGTTGTTACCATATTGCGTATACGCTGCGTACGCTGACGCCTTAGAAGACGGTGTAACTCAATAGGCAGATGCTGTAATTTTCATAAAAATTATGCAGATTAAATGTGGCAACAACGTTTGTTTAGTCAACCAAGTGACATTAAATTCGCATAAGGCACAGCAACAGGAGAAAGAGCAATTGGGAGATGTGGCACAAAAAGATGTCTAAATAATAAAAGAAAACTTGAGCTGTTGGTGTGACGCACAAGTTGATTGAATAAATCAAAGCAGGTAGATTTAAGATGCCTTTTTCAGGATAACAGTAGAATGGCAAAAATACAAAATAAGAACCGAGCCGACGACAACGACAGACAGTCTGGTTCTGGTTGTGGAATCTTCACATGTACGTGTAGCCTGAGTGGCATGCAAAATTTATGCCCAACTCTACGAAAGAGCCGCTGACGTGTTGGTGTAAAGTTTTTTACAACCCAAGCAACAATTTGGCCAAGTAGCTGTAAAGCAGTTGAGATGACTCAGACATAAACTTGTTGGTCCTGTCTTCAGTTTTGCTGCTGCTTTTTGCTGCTCTTGATGCTTTTCATGCCTCATTATCCCAACAGAGTGTAACAATTTCTTTTTTTGGCTACAAAATAAATTCAATCTTTGTGCCGGACAGCATCAGATCAACAAACAAAAAATGAAACAAAGGCAGACAAAGAATGAGTGAAATTAGTTTGTGTTTTCAAAGTTGCAAACTTAACTGTGTTTCCGCTTCAAATGTATCACAATAAAAGAAGGCGTAGATAATGAAAATATTGCGAGACTAATTCCAAGCCTACGTCACAACTGACCTTCAAAACTAAATTTACAGCTAAGACCTACAAAAATAAACTTGACATAATAACAATTGGTTCTTGTCACATACACCTGTGTACCTGATGACAGTTTTGCATTGAACATCTGCTATCGAAATACGTATAAGCTAAGCTCCCGATGCAATTTTCCCTTGCACTTGCTATTAATCTAATTGCCAGACGACCTCGACTGCTTTCTAGCCATCAACATCTGTTCGACTTTTGTCAATTTTCACACGGTTCCAATGCATTTACTATTGGCAAGTGCTATTTCTAGTACCTTAATTGTATCCACATACATATTTACTTACAACATTTACTGCATTTACGTGTCCAGCAGGGTTTTGAATAGTAGCCCATGGTTTCCATTATTATTAATATTGTCCACATTTGTTTTTGACAAAATATAATATGTCAGACTCCTTCTAAGCTGGCCAGTTTATACAAATCTATTTTTCAGTATGCATTTTTCCACCGAATTACTTTCCATTGGTATTATTTTCTTAAATTGTCCGAGACCCTTTGTCGAGCATGTTAAATTAATTTTTACTATTAGTTCTAAATGAATAAATAACTACTCAATTAGTCGTCAAAGTGTTTGACGAGACATGAACACTTCATAACATCGAATGAGGTTACCAAAAAACACAGAAATTTTATATCTCAACGTTTAAAGCTCTGTCGGGATACAAATTGAATTAGTCAGTGAAAAATCAGTGAAATTTGATATCTCAAAGCTTAAAGCTCTGTGGGGGTAGCATTTAAATCAGTCGTTGAATATTAATGCGTTATAGAACTAAATATGTATCTGTGTATTAACTTTTAAAATTCCATTTATTATATTAAAATTAAATAATAAATCTCTTACATTTTTCTAAAAGCATGAATTCAATGAAACCTCAGTAAAAAGATTGGAAAATTCAAATTTAATGTTTAGACTGCATAAAATCATATTTATTTCCAAATTTAAATTGTATTCAAATTAAATTTATTTTCTAATATTTTTAAATTCAACTTAAAATTAAAGATTTGTATGTTTTATATTTTGAAATATTGGTAAAAATTTATCAAGTCAAAAATTGTTTATATTAAATTTAGAATTCTCTATCAGTTATAACTTCCGTGAAATTATTAAAATAAACGAAAATTTATTTAGCTATGTTAATTTTCTTTACGCAGTATGAGATTTTATGCTTAATAATAACGTGAGTTAGATATTATAATAGATAGTATATAGTACTATTGTAATTATCATACGAAGAAAATCAGATAATATGTATTTGTACAATATTTATATACATATATATTATTTGGTTAGATAAGTTTAATTTTAATTAAAGCAGAGATTTAAAATAATCAAAAGCTGGAGGTACAAATATTTGAATCAAGGTGTAAGCAGTAAATATAACGTTGTTTTTTTCTCTGTGTAGAAAAAACACCTAATACGGTGTCCAACTACTGAGAGAAGGAAAAAGTGTTTTGAGGACTTGAAAAGTCAATTAAACATTTTCGAAACAAAATTGTGTATGTCAACGCCCACATGGACCACGCCCCCAATAACAATTAAGCGAAGCAGGGACCAACACTTAGTTGAAAACTTTTAAAAGCTCATTAATGCATAAATTAGGTTGTCGTCTCCCTGGGGGCAGGACAAGAAAGACTGTCCAGGCGGACGAGTTTGCCTTTAAATAGCTGGCGTAGCTTTCGCAGATGAGCAGTATTCTTAAAGGACCAAATAGCCTGGGAGCATGGCCAGTCTGCAGTTTCATGGCGGCATCGATGCGAACATTGGCTATGCCGGGCGGGATAAGGATGTGCGACGAGTATCGCAGCTCTTTGGACTACATCTAAAGCTGCAGATGCTGGGTGGATTAATGCCAAGTCGACAAATGCCGAGACACATGCCACAATGGCTGCAGCTGGGAGTGAGTCTATTAGCTCGATTCCATAGCCTGTTGGTCATACTCATCGGACTGCATTTGGGGCTGCTCTTCAGCAAGTCAACTCTGGACGCTCTGCCCACGGGCGATCTCGAGGATATTACGGATGCACTCACCATGACAGTCATATATTTCTTTACGGCCTACGCCTGCATCTATTGGTGTGTGCGCTCCAAGCGCTTGCTGTCATATCTGAACTTCATCAATCAGCAGTACCGACATCATTCACTTGCTGGCGTTAGTTTCGTCAATTGTCACTCCACCTACCGCTGGGCGAACAACTTCTCGTCCATCTGGGTGAGTGCCTGCCTGACGGGTGTTATCTTCTGGGGCATTACACCCCTGGTTTTGGGCCATCACGCGCTGCCATTGCATTGCTGGTATCCCTTCGATGCGTTGGCCGATCGCTTTTACCCGCTCGTCTATGCCATACAACTCTATGGCCAGATCATTGTAGGCACCTCTTTCAGCTACGGCGGCCTCATGTTTGTGACCCTGTGTCTTCTGCTGCTCGCACAATTCGATGTGCTTTACTGCAGTCTTAAGAATCTGGATGCACATGCCAGGCTGCTCTCTGGCGAATCCTTGATGAAATTAAGGTGAGTGCGCTATTAATTTTGCCATAACAGGGTTTCTACATTTCGTATGACTCTTAGTCTTTCATAAAAGTTGTTCGTATTAATCCCTGGTATTTATACATACATACTTACCTGATAAGTGCGATATCCAAAGGGCACAAAAAGTTTCTAATTTTGTTGCAAGCTAAGACAAAAGCAGCTGGTTAATTAAGTAATTGTTTGACAAAGTATCCCATCAAAATATTTTAATTTGCAAAAACATATCTTTTTCTTAGCTTTTTTTAATTTTATTACAGCAGTCAGAGTGTAACCTTTACCCAATCCTTTTCTGTTATATAAGAGACCCTAAATGAGAAAAAAAATCTTTGGAAAATTTTTTTCCATTTAATTTGAAGATTATTTCGTGAGAATGTCACTCTTAATGCCATTCTTAAAAATCATTACAATTTCTGAAAGATAACTAATTTGTGTTTAAGCACTCATACAAAGTTTAAAATTTAAAATTCTAGTAATTTTAAATGTGGCTGACTATTTTAAAAAATAAAAGGACCGCAATATATTATTTAAATACGAGACAATTTTTTGAGTTTGTTTGTTAGCAACTTTTATATTTATAAAAATATACGTATACAAAATATACATATCCTTAAAGCAGGAATTAAAACTGTATTCGAAACCGATACAAACGGATTTAAATTAATAACCAAAACCGATGTCAAAATTATTCAAAACAAAATAAACGCTTAGTGACCGATTGAAGGATATTTTCGGTACAATCCAGATTTAAATATTCTTGTCTTGTTTTGTATTGATTTTTAATTGTTTTTAAAACTGATTTTAATTTTTAAATTCAATATGTATATCAGAGTTGGTAAATTTTTATGGACTAAAAAAAAATGCACAAAGCGGCTGTCAAAATCGTAATCTAAGACGAACTCTAAGAAGGTTTTAAATAAAAAAAAAATGTTGAATACAAAATTATTAAAAATTGCCATTCATTTGTCTTTGACCGTTAATTTACGCCCTTTTTAGTGCGACGCCCACTATTATTTTTTTCCAAAAATGCGTTGAAGTATTTAGAATATATATTTCAAGTTTTAACCGGATATATCACCTAGTTCAAAAGTTACAGATTTTTGCCACCAACATGGGCGAAACGAACAGCTCGCTGGTACTAAGTAAATGGGTACCAAATACATAGAAAACTTCTACCATTTTATATGTATTTCTTACCAGCGCGCGGTTTTCTTGGTTTCTTGGGCAAATCTTCTAGAATTCGTGAACAAAAATGACCCACCCTAATGTATGTATATTTGAATAATTGATAAATTTCATACAACTTTAAGTGAAATTCAAGCGAAAGATATTTCTGTTAAGAAGGCTTTAAACATTTTAATATTTAAAATTAAACATTTTAAACATTTATTTTTAATTCATCATATTTAAATGATACTGCCTTTTTAGTACAAAACAAGAAAATAACCGGTGACCGTTACGAACCCGATAAACAACATATTTGCGTAAACAAAACTGTAACTGAAACCGATGTTCCTTTCGGTATGATACCCCGCTTAAAGCTATTGATTTATCTTTAGTGTTGAAATTAGACCCAATTGTATAATTAACTCGGAAGTAATTTAAGACAGAATTATAAATGAAAATAATTTCGAAAGAGCGAGAACAAATTTAAAGTTTTTACACATCTTTATCTTCTTGACAGTGATTTACAGAGCGAGCTGCTGCTCGATGACGCCAGTTGTGAGCTTGGTCAATATGCGATGTTGAAGGAACACGCAACGGATTTACGTAGGCTCACATGCAAACGCCTGCGTCCATTTCCCAGCCTGCAAAGTGCCGCACATTCTGGTCTCGTTGAGTGCGTGCGTCTACACAGATTTATACTCGAATGTGCCGCAGAGTTGGAGCAACTTTTTAGTCCATATTGTTTGTGCAAGTCACTGCAGATCACGATTCAGCTGTGCCTGCTCGTCTTTGTGGGCGTCTCTGGGTCCCGTGAGGTGGTGCGGGTGATCAATCAGCTGCAATATCTTGGATTGACGCTCTTCGAGCTGCTGATGTTCACGTATTGCGGCGAGCAGCTGCGCCGGCACAGTGTGCGCGTGGGCGATGCCTATTTCCGGGGATCCTGGTGGATTCATGCTCCGCAAATGCGAAATGATGTACTTATTTTTCTGGCAAATAGCCGACGAGCTGTCGAAATCACCGCTGGCAAGTTCTATGTCATGGACGTGAATCGCCTGCGATCGGTAAGTAACTATTTGACTAATTGTTGCTGTTTTTTGTTGTGACTGACTTTTTTTGCTACTGCAGGTCATCACACAGGCTTTTAGTTTTCTGACATTATTGCAGAAGTTAGATGCCAAGAAAGCAACCACGGAGTCCTAGCTCGTTCCTGGCAGCTGCCATCCATCGTTTGCCATTGTTTGCCTCGCTTAATATTTATTTTCCTCATTAAAAACATGTCGAGTTAAATGCAAATAATATTTACATACATTTACGCGCTGTACCTTTATTTGCTTAACATTTACAGCGACAGCAACAGCTACAGCGCCCGCCTACAAGTGTCAGCGTGGGCGTGGCCAAACGAAATGGGGTGCAAATGGGGTCTGTGAGCATCTTTGGCCTATCTTTGATAAAAATCCCATGTTTAAGCGAACAAACGAAACCCAACTCAAAATTCTGGCAAGAAATCTTAAAGCTACAAGCCGAGACTCTAATGCTCTCCATAGTAAAGGGAACGTAGGTAAGTGCGGGCAATTATTTTTTATCAGAAAAGGGATATAAAAGAGAGCGAGAGAGTGGGATAAAAGAGGGAGAGAGAGAGAGGGACTACAAATGAACTCTGCGAAATTAAGGGCAAGTTCGATGGGCAAGTCACTTTTCCATATTAAAAGACTGTCCAAAAATGAAAAAACTAGCCACTAGAAACTATTATAGCTAATAATAAAAATTTATATCAACTTTTTTCTTAAATTCTTTAAAATTTTGGGAATTTTTGTGTTACTTAGGCCAGTTTTTTTCAAAGTCTAAAAATGGTGTTTCATAAGTATACAAATGATATGTTGACGTTAAATATATAAAAATTAATATGAAATCTTTAAAAAAAAACTTCTTAACGAGGTAAAAGTCTAGTGACGAAAACATTTTCATGCCCCAAAATTTCTGATTTTCAATTTAGTAACGAACAATTGGTTAAAGTTTTACAAACGTGAGTGACAAAAATTTTTTTTTTTATATTTTATGTAAAACTAAAAATTATTCGCTAGCGACGTTTTCTCAAAAACCTGTAGCTTTTTACCAATGTTCTTTCGAAAAAACTGAAAAGGGATGCCTAAGAGCCCTTCAAAATATCTTTTCAACGATATGTAGATCATATCTGTAGCTTCTATCGTTTGGATACTGTGTTAAATTTAAGCGGGTCTTAGCGATTTCCCGCTAAACTAGACGTTTTCGAAAAAGTCGTTAAACAAAAGTTTTTAGATTTTGAACGGGAAGAAGTCCTCATTCAAACTTTTAAGTTTTATCAACGCTTTGATGCAAACGAACAGACAAACCGACAAGCAAACAAACAGACTAACAAAAAAACAAACAAACAGACAACAGACTGACTTTTCATCTCATTTTCGGAAGGTGACTAAGAATTTCAAAATTAATTATCTTTTGAGCAAGTGGTCGTATTTTGAAATCGAGGTGTCATTCGACTCATTTTTAATAAGAATATTAAAAAATTAAAAAAATGTACGAAAAGGCTGCAACGGCCCCATTTACTCTAATCGTTTAAACAATTTGAGTTAGGTGAGTTTTTAAAAATCTTATAGCGCATTTGTTAGTTAAATTTATACCTTTTGATCGGTTTATAGCTCGACCAGATCGGACAGTCATAGTCGCCTTTCGCACTCTTCGTGCCGCTCTTGTCACCAGCGCGTACTGCCGTCCGCAGTAATTTGAAACTATAAAGCTTATAAGTACATTTAATAAACGGCCTTTAATTTTATAGGCTTACTTGTTAAGGAAGATTGAAAATGTTTGGAGCCTCAATAAGTTTTTATTAAAATTTGAATAAAACTACAAACCACAAACTTCACAAGGGTATTAAATCTTCGGAGTGCCAAATATAATGTTTTCTTTTTTTTCTCATTTTATTTCTGTTTCTTCAAGTGCCATAACATAATATATATAATATGTGTTCTGCAACCGCGAGTGTCTGCGTCGTATCTCTTGAGCAAAAGTTCTCTGATTTGCCAAACAGCCTAAAAGTTGACTTTAATTTTGGTCGTTTGTGCTTCGCACGTAGAAAAACTTATGGAAAAGTTTTCAACTCATTTGCGCTTTGCATTTTTCATTGTGTCAAAGACACACACACACACATATAGTATATGTATGTATATATATGACTGAAACCTCTTGGCTTTTGTATTTACTCGTATGTATGCCTGCTGAGTGTGTGTATATTTATAGTAAGTCATTTGTTTCAGTTTCAGTCAAGGCGCCCACGAGTTGTGCTTTTTGTGCTCGTTGTATTATTACCTTTTTGCTTATTGCTCTTTGGCATTTCATATCGTTGCGGAAATACCTTTCACATTGTCGATTTGTTTCTTAGCCAGCTAACTACCTTTATGCGTGTCTGTCGTGTTCAGGACATTTATATAATATGATATTCTTGATAAGCAAACTGCACAAATCGAGCTGTACACTCGGGATTAATGTGATTGCCATATTTCATCAGCATCCTTGAAACGGGCTTATTGGCATTATGAGACGAGGACAAAAAGGGAAAAAATAAAAAAGTGCATTTAATGGCAGCTGCAATTTGTTAGTCAAGCTGATCCACTGCACAAATTGGAGCTTAAACTTATGCTCTGCTTGCAAATGGTTGGTAAACAAATCAAATTGAGCTGAGCTGAGCATTAAATGAACAATCGCTATTTGAATTGGTTGGCCCAATGGGCCATCAGTCTTTGATTTTACTATTTGCCTTTAGTTCGTTTCGCTTTCAATTTTCATTTGCCATCGGTTTAGGGAGAGCCTCTTCAATAAGCTGTAAAATAATATTATTTTAAGAAGTAAAATAAATATTAGTACAATTCGAAAAGTACTTGAAAGTTTCGGCTTGTTCAATCAAATTTTGTGGCATTGCAAATCGATTCTAATTGTAAGTAAGAGGATATTGCAATAGAAGCAGATTATTACGAATTGTTTATTTACCATGTGTTTAAATAATAATAATAATAAAATATATAATAGCACTTTATAGGTTTTATCTGCCCAAACTGCAGACAATTCGAGTTAGACAAAATAAAAATGTACCTATTTTCTTCCCAATCGAAAAATAAAATAAAACAACATAATAAAAATAAACATAAAGTACACATTGAAGAAATCTCATTTGTGATTTTTAGCAGGGACCGAAAATAATGAATATTGAAATTTTTTCACATCAAAAAATCAATGACTAGAATACATATACAAAAAAATCATGACAATGATTAAATTTGAGCGAAAAAATAGAGCTCACAAATAATCATTATTTATGATTTTTATATTTTTCGCTCAAAATAAAACTCACTTTAAATTCATGGCTTTTGTGTAAGATTTTCACGAAGTATTCTTGCATATCCCTTTAAAAAAAACCCAGAGGACCCACAAAACGCAAAATCAAATCTTTAAAGTGATTACGTAATCTATTTTAAAAGTGAGTTTTATTTTAAACGAAAAAATAAAAATCACAATTAAGGATTACTTGTGACTTTTATTTTTTCGCTCAAATTTAATCATTATCATTAAAGTAAATTCTTAAAAATCTTTAAATAATTATAACTATGTAATTTTCCTAATAAAACTCTAATGATTACGGTTCCTGATTTTAAGTTCTACTTGTGCTAAAATACTTTATATTTGATAATATCTAGCGATATTTGCGATCTCTGGTTCGAACTTTGGTTTTTTATTGGCTTTATTCGTGAGATAGATTCAATTCATTAATAGTTTAGAGACCCAGGAACCCATCTCTCGCAGCTGTCAATTAAGAGCAACAGGCCAAAGAGGCAACTAAATCTTCCTCCCAATCCAATCTGACGCTCCTCTTTGAAAAATGTTTGTGGTCCGGCGCAACAATGCGCGAAAATATGTATGTTTTTAAACAAATTTGTTTTGCATTCAAGCTTTAGTTGAGTGGCCTCCATGAAAAGTTGAGTAAATGAATAACAATTTACCACT
Source organism: Drosophila recens (assembly GCA_037043495.1). Classification (NCBI taxonomy): domain Eukaryota; kingdom Metazoa; phylum Arthropoda; class Insecta; order Diptera; family Drosophilidae; genus Drosophila; species Drosophila recens. Next base: position 66,298 of record JBAMBJ010001357.1, on the reverse strand, counting down.
GGCGACCGTCCCCTTTCACCCCGATTGTGGGACGCCAGTTGTCTGTCAATGTCCTGGCACACAGCCAGGCAAAATAACTAAGCCCGCATTGCGATTTGCTATTGACGGGTCTTTGCTGCTGGCAAGGACCTGTCGACAACTTTGAAGTAGTCTCCTGAAATTGAATTAACACAAAGGCATTTCGTGTTAACATTTTAAGGCTGTCAGATGGTGGCATTTTAATTGAAACCAATCAATAAAAAGCGGCAGCAAAACTGCCAATGCCAATGCCAGCGGCAACTCTTCTAAAATCAGAGCAGCAGCTGTCAGAGATTTGTATTAAATTCGTTTGATATTATTGCTATACTTACTTTACTGCTATTGACTAACTTTACATTGATTTTTAACTTAAACTGTCTTTAAAGATTTCATTGAATTTGTTTAAGAAATAAGAATAAAGTCGAATTCGAAAATATTTCAACTTTTACGTGTTACTCGATGTTCCTGTTGTATTATGTCAACTAAATTATTTTGATTGCGTTTTAGCCCAAAAACATTTCAACACTTTGTTGTTGCTTGTCATTTTGTCAGCTAATCAAATCAATCAACACACAAAAGCTGCAGGCTCCTTAACCAAGTTAAAGAGCTGCCTAATTTAATTTTGCCTAAGAACGTTAAATTTTGCATTTGAAGTAAAAATATTTTTAGGTGAATTTAAAATCAAATTAGCTCGTGCAACATGTCGTATGCATAATTGGAATCTCTTTGCCACAAGTAAAATGTTATTGTCCATTTGATACTGTCATAAATGGCAAATAAACTGCTGAGGTTTGCCCTGCAGGCAAAACACACAAAGAGACCACAACACAAAAACACATCCACACACACAGACACACACACACACATAAAACCACACCTGAGGGCAATCAGAAGACTATAACAAAAGCCACGTATAATTTCAACTGGAACGTCATCTTTTGTGCATATTCATAAGTATATATAGTTGTGCATTCTCGTGTGTGTGTTTGTGTGTGAGTGTGTGTGTGGGAAGGTCCTGTGAAGCTTGGTAAATACCAACTAAATTAAAATGTGTGCACAATAATTTTGCAGTCGCGTTGAAATGCAACCATTCAATTAAATGCTGCCAACGGCTTGCTGTTTATAATTCCCTCTCTGTCTCCCCTTCACCCTCTGTCTCTATCTGTTTGCCAAGTAAGTATCTTGCTTCAATATAGATTTTGAATGCAACATGATTTGATTGTCATAATGCTATTATGGCAGCTTTCTTGTTGAGCATTGCAAATGCAGCTTCTGCAATGCTCAATGAAACTGAATTCTATATGCCAAGGCATTATCGCTGTCCTTGTTGACCTTGTTGTCGCATAAGGCAATTCATTATGGCCATTAAATGCTCAACAAGCTGCTTGGTCTATAAATTATTGCAGTCGACCACAAGAATCCCATTGCAAGCAGATCGGGAGGGTATATTATGTCAAATTGCCCTTCTTGTGCAGTTTAACGAACACCATTATTTTTTTGTTGAAAATGCACATTTGATATTAAAAAATGTACAATTGCGATTGATTCCTGAAGAAAAAAGAATTAGATATACTTTCTAATCAATGACAATATTGTTACTTCGAAATTGTCTACTATCTTTATTTACATCTAATGTAACTGTAACTAAATTAATATCGCATCAATGAAACTTCGACTAACAAATCGTAAAATAGTAATTAAAAACAGAAAAATGCTTTTGGTTTTTTTTTTTTTTAAACATTTTTAACGATTTGAGGAAAATTATAAACTATTAAGAAAATAAAATTCATTTTAGATTGATTTTTTTTAGCCAAATCTTGTCCAACCCCTTTAAAAATGTTTATATAATTAAAATAAAAACAGTTTATGCCATTTGCCTTCTTTGCCGTGCCACTGAATCGTCTAGGCGGAAAACAAAAAGATTCAACGCTTAACCCTATTGTAAAGGTGGAGCGAGTATGTACATATGTAGACATATGTACATATGCATGTGTGTGGTGGTGCTCCAACACCATTGCATTTTCATGAACAGCTGCACACGTTAAATAAACGGAAGTTTTTAACTCAAAGCGCAAAAACATTTAAGCAACAGTGCGAGTGCCAAAAATACGTATACACATGTACTATATGTAATTGTATGTGCGTGTGTGGTTTTTTTTTAGCTGGAAAACGTGCTTATTTATAGCCAAAGCTCACACACCGCGTCTTATGGAAAAAACGATTCTTGGAAAGTCATTAATCTTATATTAATATCGTTTATTTATATTTTTGTATTTGGTTGTTTATTAATTTTTGATTAAGACTAAATTTCGCATGAATATTTAAATAATCAATCATTCTTTAACTTTTTGTTCAATTTTATAATAATTAAATTCGTATAAATCTTTTAGGATATTGACAGACAAGAATGAAAAAGTTAAATTACAATTAATCGTGTCACGCTCTTGTCAGAGGGTTAATGGCTTAATAGATAAATTGAATCAAAAAATAGTGATTATACGATTTAAACAGTTTTGTAAGCTGCGTAAATTAAATAAATACGTTGGTAAACTGTAAAGGATTTAATGAGATATCGGTATAATAAGAAATGCTGGCAGAATGGGAAAGGAAAACCTAAAGTTATCAATTACCAATAAATACGTTTTAACTGCACCCAGTACAGTCATTAATTCTGTTGAAATTCCGTTTTTAAATTATTTTCAATGCTGCCTTAAAATGCATAAATTGTGCTTGAATATTAAGAAAATATTTAATATCAGAATTTAAAATAGTTTTCAATTATTTATGCTTATATTTATATTCAGTTTCAAGTTTTAAAATCTGTAGCTTACTACACCAGGGCATATCCGTTGGGTAAGAGCCTCAAAGTGCACTAAATGTTTTTTTTTTATTTTTGTTTCCTGCCCTGGGGGCGCACTTGTGCACAAAATTCTAAGTTGCCGTCGCTTCGCTAACAAGAGAAACAACAACAACAACACCAACAACAACAAAAACATTAACAACAACAGCAAGTTAAGAGCCGTTTATTACAACATTTTTTGTTTTGCGTTTTTTGGTGTGTCCCAGCTGCCACGCCCCAAAAGTCCGCGGCTGCTTTACGAGGCCCTTAAAACTGAAATAAAATTAAGAGACGCTGAGTAGTCGGACTCTTGCTCATTTTTTATGGCTTTGGCCCGCCACTTTGTAGGGATTTACTTTCCGCTTTTTGTGGCCTCAAATTTGCAGAATATTAGGGTGCATTAATTTTTCAAGTACCTTCAAACAATTATCATAATAATCATTTGACTAATTATTATATATATGTATATATATATTTTCAGTCAAGATTTTTGTGCTTAGTCGTGGCATCAAGTCTAGTCATAAATTTCCCGTGAAGTTGTTTCCAAACGATGCTTATATTGTACACGTGGCGTATAAGCAATATTTAAGTTAAGCGAAGTCTCTTTTGATTCTACTTTTTAGCAAAATCGTGGATTTTTTCTACTTGTAAAAAGCATCGCCAGTTTATATATACAGTCGAACTTCCCTAACTCGAACTTCCCTAACTCGAATTCTCTCTAACTCGAACAAAATCGAGTGGCAATAGCGAGCAAATTTCATACAATTCTGCTTCCCTAACTCGAAGTTTCCCTAACTCGAACTTTTTTCTCGGATAATGGTGATTCGAGTTAGGGAAGTTCGACTGTATTTTTTATTTCTAGTCTTTTTGACACATTGTGTGATAAACAAAGAGCTGACATCGTCAATTGTTGTCTAATTGAGTGGAATTTGAATTGCTGGGCGTGATTGCTGTCATTAGTTCCACTTTCCACCCAATTCTCTGTTGAAAAAATATGCGAAAATAGGCACAAGTGTAAATTGAAACATTTGTTTGGTTATTTAATTGATTGCACATTTAATAGAAATCATAAAATGTTCTTTAAATACATTTGTACACATTTAAGTTAAGCATAAAACATTTACACTTATATATGTTAAACATATTCTCTTTTGTCTTTGACTTGGTTGAAGGAATACCTAATTATATTATGTACATAACTACAGCATATATTTATGCATACATACATAAATATATACCAATCTTGTTAACAACACCAACGTACTGAGATATGTCATTTTGGATTCTTAATTTTGTTTGAGCTTTTTTTTTGTTGGGGTTCGAGTACACATTTGGTGAATATTCTATATTATTTTCAGGCTTAAGCATTTTTCCAGTGTTTTTTCTCATTTAAATTCGAAAATTCACATTTAAACTTGACGCTTGGAGGAAACCTGAAGTTTTGATCCACAGAAAATGCGTTGTTACTAATTTGTTCATATGTATGTAATTAATTTTTATGATGGTAACACTATTACAGATTTTATTTGCGTTTTCTTTTCAGCACATCACATCCATATTTAATAGCTAGTAATGATAACTAAGATACGAGCCATTAGTTTAAAGTTAATATACCCCATGGGATTTATTGTGTGTCTCTCTACTATTGAAATATATACAACATCTTTTAGCTAGCAATTCTCTAGGGCCTAAAGCACAGCTACTCGTTCTTATACATAGTACTTAGTAGTATATTTATCTATTATATTTAGTAAGTACAATACATATTCATATAATACAGATCTCAGTAGAATGTTGTTCTCTGAAATGCATTCAACTTATCATAGCTATTGGTAAAAGCGTTTTGTGACAATGCTTCCCCTTATTGTTGACTTAAATATTAAATCGATTAAACTAAACTACAATTTACATTTACAATCGTATTTAATTTATATAAAGTACGTATATACATAATTTCCAGTTGACCCTTGGACAACTTGAATCAGCACAAATAAAGCACAAAAACATTTAATTCTCATCTAGTTTAACAAGTTACATATCATTGGTTGCTGTAAACATTTACATAAAAAAACCTCTTTACGAGGTAAAAGTCTAGTGACGAAAACATTTTCATGCCCCAAAATTTCTGATATCCAATTTTGTGACGAATAATATTAAGTTTTACACATAAATTATTTTAAATGACATTTTTGCATTCGGCACATTGCGCTAAAGTGTCTCAATTCTTCATACCAAATAAAACTTACTGTTTTGCGCAGTGCCGAATGCAAAAATGTTATTTAAAATAATTTATGTGTAAAACTTAATATTATTCGTCACAAAATTGGATATCAGAAATTTTGGGGCATGAAAATGTTTTCGTCACTAGACTTTTACCTCGTAAAGAGGTTTTTTTATGGGATATCAGAAATTTTTGAATACGACATCAGAAATTTTGAAATTGCAATATTTTTTGACAGTATAGCTTTGTCAACTGTGTTTATTGCTTGTGTAGCTAAAACAAACTGTCTGGCAACACTGGTCCCCTTTACAAACACACATGCCCAGCGCAAAAGCTATCAACACTCTTAAACTCTGGGTGCTATGACACTTTGCTGCTGCTGTCCTATTCCCATTCTAAGTAAAATGTATATATTCAGCTAACAGGTAATTTCCGCATTACGCTGCAAGCAGTGTCAAAGAGCCCTTCGAAATACCTTTTCAACGATATATAGATCGCATCTGTAGCTTCTATCGTTTGGATGCTATGGGGGTTTCAATTTTAGCGGTTTTTAGCGATTTCCCGCTAAACTAGCGATTTTTCGCAAAAGTCGTAGAGCAAACGTTTCCAGATTTTTGAACAGGAACAAGTCCTCATTTAAACATTTAAGCTAAATCAACGATTTGATCCAAACAAACAAACTGGCTGCTATGACACTTTGTTGCTGCTGCCCTATTCCAATTCAAAGTAAAACGTATATATTCAGTTAATAGGTTATATCTTCCAAACCTAACGGTTAAATTTTTTGTGTCATATATCAAACAACGCGAAATTTTACAAACTAAAACATATTGAAATTTAAAAAAATCGTTAGCGGAGTTTTCTCAAAAACCGCCAAAATGTGGAGGAAAATACCTTATGTCACCTGTAGCAATTTACCTATGTACTTTAGAGAAAAAGTTTAAAGGTATGCATAACAGCCCTTCAAAATACCTTTTCAACGATATATAGATCGCATCTGTAGCTTTTATCGTTTGACTGCTATAAGGGTTTTAATTTTAGCGGTTTTTAGCGATTTCCCGCTAAACTAGCTTTTTTTCGAAAAAGTCGTAGAACAAACGTTTCTAGATTTTTGAGCGGGAACAAGTCCTCATTCAAACTTTTAAGGTAAATCAACGATTTGATCCTAACAAACAAACAAACAGACAAACAGACAAACAAACAAACAAACAGACTGACTTTTCATCTCGTTTTGAGAAGGGCACCAAAAGTTTCAAAATTAGTTATCTTCTGAACCAGTGATCGGATTTTAATGATCAAGGTGTCATTCGACGCGTATTTTTGATTAGAATAGTTAAAAATTAAAAAAAAAATCAAAAAGGCTCCAACGGCCCCATTAGCTCCAATCATTTAAATTTTGCCCCTCCCACTTACACCTGTTTATCTCACGAACCAGGTGAGTTTTCAAAAGTCTTAGTATGCACATTTGTAAGTTTAATTGATACCTTTCGGTCGGTATATAGCTCGACCTGATCGGGCAGTCATAGCAAATTTTCCATTCTTCCTGTGTATATATGCTAGTCGCTTTCGCACACTTCGTGCTGCTTTCGTCACTAGCGCGGACTGCCGTCCGCAGTGATCAAGTTTAAATTCGTGTATTTGCTTAACTAATTTCGAGCGAAATATTTTATTTAGTTTACCATCTTGCCAACTTTTTAAAAGATATCTTGTCCAAAACTTTCGTTCAAGTCCAAATACACTTTCGCCAAGCTCCACATTCAATCCTTTAATTTTGCACTGGCTGTTAAGTTAACAGTTTCTGGTCTTGTTAACATTGCTTACCCAAAATAGTTAGTTGATACATAAAGTACAAGAAATCTATAAATCTCAGTAATTATTCAGTAAGCATTCAGTAACTGAATAAGGAAGGTATTCTAGATTTCTTAAGCTCCAACACAAAATTATCCAATCATTTAACTATGAATTTATTTGAAACAAAGGGTATCTGTCAGTGAATTACGTCCGTGTATAAAACAGTCGAACTTGTTAGCTGATTTTTCGCACTTTTCACTTTATAAAAGGCCCATATGTTGATAGGGGAAAGCGAGAGCGGAAACGGAAGCTGTCAGTTTATTATCTGCAGTGAGGTCTGAAGATGTTTTTGTTGTTTACTCCGAAGACTGGAAGCTGAGAGCCGAGGCTATTAAAGTTCAATGAAGTTTTCACTAGAGTGTGACAATTTCGACCAGCCTATCGACCCTAAAGAGAACCCACCGACATCGGCGGCCAATGAAGTGGAAAAAATATTTCCGCTGGCGATAAAATAGCTATAAATTTTCAAGCGCCACGGGTGCGTATACTTCATCGGCCTCAGGCGTTGTCTGTTGTCGTCTGGGCTGGAAAATTTGTCACCAGAGTTGGGGAGAGAAAATGGTGGATGGGAAATTGTTGACGACGCAGAGTGGGTGAGCTCTTTGAGTAGGTGCCACTAATGGCACCATTACCTGGCTCTGCCTCCTGTCTCTCTTTCTATCTCTGTCTCTTCTTTTTTTTCTTTCTCGCTCTCTCTCTCATTGGAGCATGTCACGAATTTGTCGCTTACTTTGTAGCCACATCACAAAATTGCGCTTTAAACTTGCCCAACAGTGAAACTTTTGAGCCATATAGCTTTCATTATACTCTCTTCTTATTGTTGTTGTTGCCTTTCTTATGTTTGTTCTTATTTGATGTGTTCTTCGAGCAGCTGTTTGAATGGGACTGGGACTTCTGATTGAAACTGGGTGTTTGTACATCCCCCAAGGCGTCCGTCAACTTCTTACGTGACCAGCTAAGCATTTTTCATTTTGCGCACGAAAATAGAAGCGAATGCATCAACTTTTCAAATCAAAAAAAAAAAAAATAAAACACCAATCTCTTAGCTAACAACAATAAAAGCAACAATTTCTATAAACATTGGTTACGTGACGAACGCTTCGATGAGTTTTGCATGAATTTCGCATTTGCGACTTGAAAATTATCATAAACTGAACACATAATTGCAAAAGTGGCCGATTTGTATAAGCCAACTCGTCTTATTTATTGCAATTTGTTCAATGAAATCTGTTTCAACATCAACGGTAATAACAACAATACATTTCACACATTTATTGACAGTTTAACTTCTCTAAAACGAACATAAAGGGTCTATAATTTTGTAACGAGAAAAGTTTGTCATGAAAATGTGAAATGGCATTTGATTCTGTGCAAAATCTGCCCTTTTTTGGGAATTATTTCTGAAGTTAAAATAATTTAATACATCATTTACGTTTAGATTTAAATTTTCCTTGAATCAATTAAAATGGATTTATTGGAGCTAATATTATGAAAAATACCTAAACATTACACTTAATACACCAAACATAAAAAAAAACTTGACAAAACGTAATTAAATAAATTTTAAAAAAAATAAAGAAAATTCGTAATACACAGTTCATAAATTTAAATACACATAAATTTTGTCGCGTTTCCGATTATGTTGATTAAATAGAATGATTAATAATAATAAAAGAGTGATCTGTCTTTAAAACAGCAAAGCTTAACCATATTTTGAGTAGCGAAAGAGGTGTCAAAAAGATCTGAAATTAAGTTGATATGTCAAATTTGATTGTTTTCTTTTTTAATTTTCTCTGTTTTTTAGTTTTATAAAGGAGCATTTTCGTAACTTATATAGTTATACGTTTGCAACAGGGAATTAAACCGTAACCATAACCGTAGCCGTAACCGTTAATCGATATTAACCGATTGAAACTGGTAACCGTAACTGAAACCGCAACCGAAACACAACTTTTTTATTATATCGAAGCCCAAAAACCCAAATTATTTAATTGCCCATAATTTTTGGAAATTGGTTTTTTTAAATTTACATATCTTTAACATTTTTTAAAATTATTTTGTTTTATACCGGTATTTCAAAACTGAAACATACAAAAACCCGTCACTGTTATCTAAATGCGAACATAACCGATACCGTAACTAATACCGATATTCGTTTCGGTTTGATACCCTGGTTCGCAATAAATAAAATTTGCTTTCCCATTTCTACGTTAATATCCAAATTTCGTTAAAATATATAAATGCGAAATATATGTAGACTTTATAAGGTTTGTCTTGTAAATTAATGGTAACGGCTATAATTAAATGCATATGAATTAACTTTATTAAAATAGACAATATTGCAGTGCAAATTTGTGTGTCTTAAAGCTTTTTCTGTTGCCGAGTTGAGTTGGAGAGTTGAGTTTCATTTTTGGGAATGCCTTGAAAATCTGTTTGCTTAGATTAATAATCCTTAATGGAATTGCATTGACTTAGGAATGAATAAATGCGCACATACACACACACACACACAAACGAGCTTAATTCACCTTGAGAGAGTCTCAATTAGAGAAGGATATGTTGCTTTTGTGGCCTGTGGCAGTGGCAACTAAGTCTCTAGTCTAGAAGTCGGGCTGGAAAATGGTTTAACAATGTGTTTGCATGATGTTCCGGTGGTTTTCCAAGGTTACCAATTCATGCAAATTGAATTTTGAAATTAATTACGAGACCCAAGACTGCAGACACACACAGATACACTCAGCCACAGACACAGACACTCATGGTGTCATAGTGCGGTTAACCAGATTTGGAATACGAATGGGAGCCGGAAATTGAAAGCTTGGACATGAACTGAACTGAGCTTATAAGTTGGCCGTTGATCCTTCGCTGGCCCGTTTAAGGACACTGACCGTCGTTGAGCGCGGGGTGCAGCCAATTTCGAATTCAACGCTGGCACATTTGATGGGCTGCGTCGGCTTGAGAGGATTGGCATTTGGCTTGAGCTTGCCAAGCTTCACGGGTGTCTGCTATCTGCTCGGTCGCCAGGCGCTGTTGCTCGAGTAGCGGCAGAGCAAAACCTTCTTGAAGGCCTGCCTGAAGACCTTATTGAAGATGGTGTAGAATATGGGATTCACCATGGAGCTGGCGTAGCCCAGCCAGGTGACCACATCGAATACCCAATGGCTAATCCGTTCCTCGCACTCTTCGCACACCGTCGGCAGCAGGTTGAGCACAAAGAATGGCGACCAGAGTATGACGAATGTGAAGAAGACCACGCCCAAAACCTTGGTAGCCTTCTGCTCCAGCCGAATGATGCGACCGTGTCGCGAGGAATTCCTCGAGATGACGCTGGAGTTGCGCGAGTGATGGGATCGCACTGTCTGTTGTCTCTGCAGCAGACAGGGCGAGGATTGCGGTGTCCTGCTGGACTTGCCACCCTCCCCACCCGCCTGGTAGTTCATGTTCTGATGGCTCCGCAACGTGGCCGAGCGACGCAACGGCGTCGTCGATGCCGCACTGGACGCCGTCTTGGTCGGCGTCAGGAGCAACGAGGTGCGCGCTCCGCCAAAGCTGCTGCCACGCCTCCGATGCCGGCCAGCGTCCCAGGTGATTACCGAGGCGGTCTTCGAGATGCTCAGCTTTCGTCGCCCTGGACAAGGAGTTCCCGGTGCGGCCAGATAGCCGCCTCCATCGCTCTGATGATGATGGTGATGGGCATGATGCTGATGCTGATGATGAGCCGAGTGCGGTGACAAAGTGTTCGCTGTGTTGGCGCCGCTAGGTGGCGCTCCCACTCGCCCGCTGACTCCCACGCCCGCTATGCCCACGCTGGCGCTGTTTGTCAGTCCGGTTTTGTTGTTGTTGCCGCTGGTGCAGAGCAGCAGCTCCATTTCACTGGGGGAGCTGCTCACCGCCGCTGTTGCTGCTGTCGATATGCCCGTTGTTGTTGTTGTCGTGGTCACTTTGAAGGCGGATGAAATGATCTTCACCTCGGCCGTCTTCACACAGTTCTGCAGCGGTCGATCCCCGAAATAGGGACAGGTGCAGACCGAGGGCAGCTGCAGGTAATCGGGCTGATGGCTCTGCATGCCTCCGCCTCTGGAGCTGGAGCTAACGCGACACAGCTTGCCGGGCTCCAGTTCCGTATCCGAGTGGCAGCCCTTTGATGCCTTTTTCTCCGCCTCCTCCTCGTCGTCGTCGTTATCGTTGTTGTCATAACTCTCATCGTTGTCCAAACTTCCGCACGTCGTCTTGTGATGCGTGTAGAGAGCATTTTTGGGCAAACTATTGTGGCGTTTCCTGCGTCGCAACGTGTCCTGATCCTCATCCTCGGCATCCTCGCTTCCAGCCCGACGCTCCCGTCCGGATACCGCTGAGGAGGCGCGTCGTCGCTTCTTGTAAGCGCGCAGCCTCTGAGATAGTTGAGAGAGAGTGCTGTGAGTGTGAAAGAGAGGGCGAGAGAAATAAAGGGAAGAAAGGAATAAAGAAAGAAAAAAATTATTGATTAAAATTGATAATCAACACTAGACCCTAACCAAATCTAATATATTCTTATAATGCATATAACTTTTTTTTTTATATTTTTAGTAACATTTTATTTATTTCTCTTTTACCGTCCTTTTATTTATTCATTTAATAAAGGAAAAGTTAACATTAATAAAACAACAAAAACTTTTTATGTAGTTTTTATACAAACTAAAAAATTAATTTATATAAAAATATTTAAATGGTATTCTTACTAACATTATTTTATTTATTTAAAAAGTTTTTTAGATCGACATCAAGACTTTGAATTTACTGTTATATAACAAATATAAAGAATTAAGTTTATTAAATTTAAGAAACCTTTTTTTTTATTTTATCAAACTTGCTCTAAGGACAGACAATGGCTAGTTCTACTGATTTATGTCGTGCAGTTAACACCGTTTAAATTAATAAATAATAAATAATAAAACTTGTTATCTTTTTTCAAAATATCTCAGCCAATGTGTATTTAATATTGGCTTGCACATATTGACTAGAATCGGGCTACTATATCATATAGCTGCTATAATTAGCATTTAAATCCAGAGTTCGGTAAGAATATTAGATATTCGTCGTGCCGAATTTAACTATTTCATCTTATTTTTAATTAAAATTGTTCAGCCAATTGGCAAACAGAGTACCTGAAGTTATTCAGTCTGTCCGAAAACACACACACACAGAGACACAACCACACGGTTTGTGGTCATCTGGTTTTATGCATGCAGAAAAGTAGGCAACATTTTTTGTCTGCTTGTGTGCTGAAAATCCACAAAATGCGCTTTGTGGTTTGTTGTTTTTGCTGTCGTTGTTGCTGTAACGATTTTCTTTTATTTCAGTTCTTAAGGCTTCTCCGTGTTGTTTTGCGTTCTCATTTTGGATTCATTTTAATAAAGCACGTGAATTTCAGCGTTGGCTTTACGGCTTTCTGCCCTGCCGCCATTTGTTTAGCATGCAAATGTTGAAGCAACAGAAACAGCAACAACAACAAGAGCAGCCACAACTTCATTTGTTGCGGCAAAGATTAGCAGCTAATGAAGGCGTCAGGAGGCAGAGGGGAAACTGAGAACAGTCTGAGAGAGAGCCAGAGTTAGCTGCGAGTCAGCTCATTATGCAACCTTGACGCTTTTGATTTGTGTTTGCGCGAGACGCGCGCATAAATTGAGATGCAGATGGCAATGATGGAAAGATGATGTAGACGGTAGCTGAGAGATGAAAGATGGAAATGCTATAGCTACAGCTACAGCTTAAGTATAAAGGTGGTCCCATCTCATTATGCACAAGTTAAACAAAGCCAAGCAGCTGCCTCGACTGGCTTTATTATTGTTTCAGCCACAAAGGAATTAAACAGCTGCCAACAGTTCATCAGCCAAGTCAAGCCCAGAAACAAGTCGACAACCAAACCAAACCCAGTCAAGCTGAATACTGACGAATTGTAGCCATCTCCTGCATATGCTGCTTGGCTTTTGGCCTGTCCTTTGTTTGCTGCGAGGGCAGTTCTAGCAGTGTCTCATGTGGCATACAAAGGCTTCTTAAAGTTTTAATGTTCGATTGCTTTGATACTCAAATACACTTTTGCAATGGTCGAAAAAAAAAACACATCAAATATTATAAAAAAAAATTCAGTTGGAACAAGCTCCCAAAACTCGAAATCGATGGAATGTGTTCATTGAAAACCTTGAAATTTTATTTAAAAATCTAAAAAGTAGTTAAACTTGGTGCTGAATTGGTGCAATTTACTTATATGTTATAACTTATATAATACACTTTGAAAGTTTTATTTTCGTAAGAAAGATACAAAAAATATTATTCTGTTTGAGAAAAGTGAGCAGAAAACAAAAGATAATCATTTCACCCAATCCTTCTCTTTTCAAAACATGCCTTAACTCCAGAAATATTTTTCATTTTTCAGAAAAATCCCTCATTTATTCACTTTAGAGGCATACCTCGTACAGAGAAGAAAACTTGGCCAAACATCATTTGTTAAGTTCTTTGGGATTGCTGTCAAAAGTGCATGAGACGACAAATAGTCAAACAATTAAAAGCCGTTTCTCGCTCGCATCGTGTTACCAATCGAATCGCTTTTCAGCGACAGCATGGCTTAAATTGAGCGCCACTTTAGGCCAGGTTAACGCTGAAAAGGACCAAAACTCAATGACAAACAAAAAATGTCAGACAAAAACGAGTACGAAAATCCACTTTATTGATTGCGCAATCGTTCGCTCAACTGTCAAACAATCTGCCAAATATGATGACACAAAGGCACTGAACTTGGCCGACAGCCAGAAAGAGACAAATGAATTGTGTGTGAAAGAGACAGACGGTGACCTCGTTTTATTGGGACGTTTTACGTGCTGCGCTTTAATTTATTGCGGTTTATTATAGTTTGAGAACAGTTAAAAGTTTTTTTATAATGTGTTTAAGTTATAGCATAACTAACAGATACTCTATCTAAACTTTACTGTAGTCAGCCCTATGAAAAAATTTCCTAGATTCCTTGATTAACTTTAGATTTATTATCCAAGCAAAAAGAATTGCTTGCCTAATTATGTCCTAAGTTTGTAATTCGATTCTTGTGGGATTTTTAAGTTACTCTTTCAATAAACTGACGCTATGAATAATAATATTAAAGCTGCTTTAAGGAGTTTCGTGCATTTGCCAAATATCCTGGACTGGAAATCTTTGAAATGTTAAATTAAATTTGTATTTTTAAATTAACATTTTTAATTGAATTTTTGTTAGCTCTTCTTCTTGTTGGCAACATAAACCAGACAACTAAAATTAGAATCTAAATAAGAAAACCAAGCCAACTGATGCTGATACTGTTGCTAAAATCACTTGAGCTGTTCAGACCATTCCCAACCTTTTCCTTTAAAATGGTCTTCCAAAAGGCAGAACAAAATAAAAGGAAAAAATTAATTATTACAAAAAATTTCACAACAATTCAAAGGCGGAAGGACAATAAAAGGCAAAAAAACGGAAAAAGAACTCCAAGGGGCCAAAATAAACGAGCCGAGAACCGAAAAAAAAAATAAGTACAAGCTGAACGTTTGGCTTGGCTTTTGATGCGGTCAAGCGAGAGGACAGAGCTGAAACGAGGGAGACAGAGAGAGGGATGGAATCTCTTTCTGGGACTGAAAAATACTTGAAGGCGGGGAAAGGGGACGTTTACTGTTTGCTGGTCGCATCTGTTTGGCCTTTTGTCAGGTGAAGGAACCCAAACTTGGTGGCATTTACTTTCATTTCGACATCTGAGCACTTTGAAAAGAGCTGTCATTTGAAGTGTCTCTTCAAAATATTTCGTATACGTACACAAGTATACGACAATTGAGTGTCCAGCAGTTGCAGACAAACGCTCAATTGGTTTGTTACAATAATAGCTTATTTTGTACCCTTTGATTAAGAAAACAAGAGTTGCATTATTGTTTGACTTTACTTGATCAACAGTTTTTTTTTTGTGTTTTTCATTTTAATAATTATTCTAAAAATTTTGTAATAATAATGATTTGATTTAAATTTGTATTCACTTTTTTAAATATATCAAATGTAACCCCTTTTATATATTTTGTTTATTCTAAAGAAGAGTTAACTTAAAATTCATATACATATAAACCAAATTATATACCTATTACCAAATACATATTCATGATAATGGTTCACTACTTTAAAAAGTATAAAAAACTTTAGAAATGAATTACAAAAATCTAAAAAAAATTAAAGTTTTTAACGAATTTCAAAGACATAAACTTTGGTGTATTCCTTAAGCAAACTGCATTCATATTGATTAAACTGGTTAGCACTGTTATTTGTATTACTTGTTGTTCAACAGTCATTAGCTTAGTTGTCCAGTTAAAATATCAAGCGTCAACTTATATTCCATGGGCTCTCAACATTATAGTATATTGGACTTTTTGATTATTTTTTCCCTTCTTCTCATATAAATCTTAGGACAAACTTTTACCAAAACTGGGCAGGCCTGATTAAAAATATACTAAGCTAATTAATTATGATTCTTGTTTTTCCTTTCTATTAATGGGGGCTTGAAGCTGTTTGTACTTACCCATCGCTCTGCTCGCCCAGTCGACTGCTGGCCAAGGAGTTCCGTGTGCTTTCGCGCTCAATGCCCAGCGTGGTGACTGATAGGCCCAGATGATTGCTGGTTCCCTGTCTGCTCTTGGGCGATGTCTGTGCCGCGTAATTGCTGCCATGTGAATGTTGTAGTTGTTGCTGATGTTGCTGTTGTTGTTGCAGTGTCTGTTGGTGTGTCGCATAGCGTTGGGGGCTGCTCGGAAATGGCATCTGATTCGATATGGAGAACTCGGATTTGGTGGGCGAGCCCGTTGTCGATGACGATGCCACAGATTCCAGGCCACGCGATAACTTCAACATTTCCGCACCAAACTGATGCAATGCCGTCATCGTTGTGGGCGTCGGCTCGGGAATACTAAGAAGGGATTGAAATATTATATAGATATACACATATGGCTTGAATTTTGCGGAGGATTTGTTCGCATTAGATGTTGAGCTCACCTTGTGTCTGGTAGCCAAAGCTCATGGTTGTCCAGTGTGCTGAGATCCGTGTCCGTCGAGTTAGCCGAATGGGCGTGCAAAACTGAGGAGGCGTGGCCCTGGCCAGGCTTCAACAATCGACGCCAAGTACAGCGACGCTCTAAATCAGAAATCAAATCAACGCCAACAGAGTTAATCTACAGACAACGCAATAATATGCTATGGGAAAAGGGAATCACATACTCTAGAAAACAAATAAATGAGCTTATAAGAGCAGCGAACATGCGGTGAAAAAGAAAGAGACAAAATGAGGGGAGCGAGAAAGAGAGAGTGGATGGTTTTCTGCTACGTGCTTACGCCAAATTCAGCTGCATTACAGCAGATTTAGCCTAAAATAACTGCACCGGAAACTAACACACACACACATCTCGTAGAGACTAACACACACATGTGATAGACATGGTTACACATACATATAAAAACTCATACAATTGCAAACTGCACTCTATGCTTCGTCGCAATGCGCCGTTAAATGTTCAACTCGTTATTCCAAATGCCGTCGCTTCCATTCCCGATTAGCTTCCTCTTCGCTCCTTCCTCATCCTTTTTCCCTCATCCCTCTCTTTCTCCCTTAAGGCACTGGGTAGAACTGCAATGCAGTCGCAGTTCCATTAAATATGCTTAGTTTTTATATAGCTTCGCTCGTTCTCATTTTATTGATTATTATTATTGGCACTTGGAATGTCTGCAAGTCCTTAAAATATCTATAAAAGCTCTTTTCATGACAACGTTTAAGTAGAATGCAAAAAACGTCGACAATCATACTATCGTAATTCTCTATAACAAAATATGACATTTTTCTCAATTGTTTTACATTTGTCTGTTATTGTCGACTTTTCGAGTCTAATAACTATATAATCATTTTTTTTGAATCGAACCTCTTTTTTAAAGGGGGAAAAATAGAAAAAATTTGGTAAATTGAGGGAAGATGCATTTAAATGAAAGACTGTCGAAAAATTAAAGTTATGGAATCCTTAGACTATTATTAAAAATATAATTAGTTAAAAACATTTCTTTGGAAGGTAGAAATATACAGAAAGGTCGATCAGAAACATCACTTTATGCAATTCTAACTGGAAAACGTAAAATGTAAGTACAGTCGAACTTCCCTAACTCAAACTTCCCTAACTCGAAGTTTCTCTAACTCGAACAAAAACGAGTGGCAATACTAGGCAAATTTCATACAATTCCCTAACTCGAAGTCTCCCTATCTCGAACTTTTTTCGTGGATAATGGTGATTCGGGTTAGGGAAGTTCGACTGTATTTAAATTTTAAATAAAGTAAATAAATTTATTATTTATTTTAAACTTTAAAATATAACAAAAAAAGCAACCAAAACTAAATCGTAAGTATTGTCAGCTGTCTATCAACTCCAAGTTAGGAATATTTCCCATTTCGATTGAATTTTTCCATTTTCAAGGAATTTCCCAACTGACGCAGCAACTTTTGCTTTCAAATCGAAATAGCTTGACACTTGTAAAGGAGCTTTTCAGACGTTTATGTTGATGCTCGTCCTTGTAAGCGACATAACTGAAATTAGCTATCAACACACTCACACACCCCCTTCCACACCCACTCACACTCAGTTACACACACTTTCAATTTCTGTCGATGGTAGTGGCTTAGGCATCTATCCTGGGGCATATCCTGGCAGGCATCCTCTGGTTGGTCGCATTTCAGCTGCCCCGCCCCCTCACCCGCTTTTAATGTGCCGTGTAAACTTGTGTGCAAAGTCAAGAGCAACAAAAAGTGCAACAAAGTTTACTTTTGGCACACAGCAAATCAAATTATCCGAGGACAGCTGCATGGAATGGCTATAAATATCCCAGAAATTGCAGTTCCCACAAATTAAACCCCAGGCGAGGTGTATTTTAAAAAGCCAACGCAACACTTAATTCCTTTAATTACTGTTGTAAATTTATTCTTGGTCAAGAAAGCCCAAAATAAATTTGAAAATGAAAATATCTTTTTTTTAACTTTATTCTTAGTTGAAAATTATATTTTTAATATTTTTGATCATTTTTGGAACTGAACTACTAAACGAAAAACTCATGTTTTTTGTTTTCAAAAAAGGTCAATTAATTTCCTTTGTATTCATAAAATTCTTTAGGTATTAGTTTGCGATGCATGGAGCTAAAAATAATAAAGTGTCGTATAATAGTTTTTGTTTTAATTATATTAAATTTTGTGTTTGAAATTTTCCAGTTACAGGTAGATTTTATGTAAATATCTTTGAAAGTGATTTGGTGACAGATCGAATGAAAAAAAAAATATAAGACTTCAGAATATTCACGGCATTTACAATTTAAATCTTTTCTCATTTAGCCTTGTCTTGACTTCTAAGAAATTTATATATGTTAGATATGATAAAAATGAGAATAACTTACCCAAGGCAGGTGCCTGTCCCAGCCAACCGCTTGCCCAGCCGGGAGTGACAGCCGATGTGGGCTGGCCACCGCCCAAATTCTGGCGCTGTCGGGCCAAGAGACGCACCGTGAGGCAATAGGTGAGCAACATCACGCCCAGTGGTATATAAAAACAGACAATGGAGCCAACTAATTTATAGACCGGATCAGGTATCTGGCAGGTGCCGTTCACCAGCACCGAGGCATGATCCTAAAATAAGGTAAATAATAATAACAATATTTGATTATCTGATAGTAATTTCTAATGAAAAGAAAACTCGACTCACCTTGGAGTACATCAGGCTGAGGGGCAAACTCATCGCAATGCTTAGCAACCAGACAAACACAATTTTGAGGGTAACTCTTCGTCTGGTCTTGTTCCGGCCAAATCGCATTGGATAACGCAGCGACAGATAACGATCCACGGATATTGTGCACAGATGCATTATACTCGCCGTACAGAATAACACATCCAGGCATATCCAGGTCAGACAGTGCTCCGAGCTCAACGGAAAATGGCCTGCAAGTGGTCGGGAGAAATGAAAGAAAAACAAGTTTTGACTTTTATTAGGCTGACATTATACTCGTAAATATCCATTATTGGGGGCCACAAATGGGGTTAGCGGGACGGGGATCGGGGGACAACAAAGTGTCTGCAATATTTTCCACCTAGTCCCAAATGGGAGGCCAACTGTCGACTGTCGGCCATTTGATTTGACATTTTTCTACTGGCTGCCTTAAATACCCTGTTCAGATGCATCGGGTAAGTGGTGCAGTTCGGAAATAGGAAAACCTGAATCGAACTATCTTTAAGTGAAGGTAAAATTTCTTATAGAATATGTATGCATTTATTTATAAAGTTAGTTTTATTTCAAATGTGGTAATTAATTTACTTTATTATAATTAATATTTAATTTGCTTTATATAAGTTTGTCAAATTATCTCTTTATCTGGTATAAGAGTAACAACTGTGTACTTTTGAGTTACTTATATCATAACGTGTTATATTCTTGGATAAGTAAGAATACAATAATTATAGATAGCTTCTTTAAAAGTTTGTAATCAATAGTCTTTTTTGGTCTGATTAGGTTAGCCTAAATCATAATAATATTGTGTCATATCAGATTATTAAATGTAGACGAGAAAATCGATAAGAAATTATTCTAATTGAAAAAATAAAACAATTTGATTAAAATGAACCAAGGCTCAAACGACAACCATTAGTTCAGAGATCTAAAATATTAAAGGGCCTTCCTTTTCAGCCGTGATTATATTATATAAATATTTAAAAAAACATTTTTTTTTTTTTTGATAAGTACACAAGTGTATTTAAGCACGCCGCATGCTACTCAAAGCACTTTCGTGGCAGGGCAAAATTTTTCAAAAACAGTTACGTTACAGGTCTGGCAGGGTTTTAGTGACGCTAAACGGGAATGCTTGGCTCAGAGCTCAATTGAACGAGAAAAGGCGTAGCCTTTAACAGATTTATAAAATCTAGATCTGTTCGTACATCTGCTCATAGGGTATATCAAGGCTGAGCAGGTTCAACTATTGGACTCCAACTGTTTTTCTGTTTCTTTGCGCTGCTGTTGCAGAAATAGCAAACTCGTATTTTGTTCCACCTCCGACCTTATGGCTGCTGCTGTTGCTGGTCTCATATGATATTGGACACTGCCAGGCACCCATTCCTTCTCATCTCTTGCCCCTTTCCTCCTCCTGTGCCACCCACTTGGCTTATGCAACATATTTGTGGCAGCTCCTTCATACAACACATGTAGATGAGAGGCTCGTGTCTCCCCCTGGTCTGTCGTTTTGCGCAGCTGTTGGACGTCATAACTCAGCGAGGTGCTTCAATCCAAGGGTAGACACCATAATATATACTCATACCATACAACAGACCAAGCATGGGCAGAGGTATCCATATGTGATATGTGAATGTGTGTGTGTGTGATTGTAATGGTAAGATTTGTGTGCGGCATTTGTGGCTGAAATTTGACTGGGCATGAAAATCGCATTGCAACTGATATAAGATTTCTATGTGAGCTCGGATTATTTGAAATATATGGCATGTAATGGAATGTTAGTAGATTTGCAATGGCGTAGGAGAAGATATTCAGGATATGCTGATAGAAACTGAAGATAAGAGTCTTAATATGGTTAGATTGAAGTATTCCCATGACAACCTTTAGTTAGTTTAGCCCAATTTCACTTTAAAGTCACACTTGGCCAAAAAATCATCTATTACAATCTTACATAAGTCATTGGGTCCTTATTAATTTGGAAATTTTGGAAACCGTTCAACGGATTTCGAAAGAGCGAAAGCTCTTTTAAATCAATCCACATGAAATTTGAACCAATCTGTTTTTCGTTTGGCAAAGATAGACCCATAAATAAGAGACAATCAATAGGAATATGGATAAGCAGTTATGTCAAAATGTTAAAGTATTTATAATTTTTTACCTATTTATAATAGATGACTAATAGATGACTACTGTAATTAATTAAATATAAAGTATACATGTAGCTTAGTAAACAAATAATATCCCAATAAATCTATAAAAAAGTAGTAACTATTTAATTAAACCTTTTAGGGTCTCATTTAGAATCTAAAGAAGAAAAAACCTTATGATTTTCAAAGGATATCTGCGGAATTGCAACTCTACTTATACATTAATCGAAGTAAATCAGGAGAGCTATAAGAAAATTAACAAACTTTTCATCCTATTTCAGACACTTAACTGTTGCATGTTTCATCCTTCAGGCCGTTCGGATATGTAAAACTCTCCATTAGGCGCTGAAATTGCGAACCATTTGATTTGAGCTCCATATTGAGTATTAGCCTCGAGTTCCATACAAATGAGACGGTCATTGCGCCCGCCTCCAAGAACGATTTATGTCGAGCCTAAAGTGTCAATAAAATCGATTTTGGGGGCGTTCCTTCAAACCAGGGCCAATGCCAATGCCTTTAGACAAAGATACATTGAAATAAATTTGTTTAAGCAATGTCGAAACGAATGGGGAAAAGGTTAAATTAAATCTGAAGCTTGGGGGAGAACCGAGCAGAGGTGGAAAGGTAGGAGACTTAAAACGGATGCGACTGGTAGGAAAGTTTCGGTTCCTTCAGTTCCTGTTCTGTACAGCTCTGTTTTCTTCTGTTGTGCTGTGTTTTGTTGTGGAGGGGCCATTTAAGGGGCGACTTGGCCCAAACACAAAGGAGACCAAACTGCATGCCTGAGGTCTGAGGTCTGCCAGTGCCTTGGGGGCTATGCTACGCTTTTATTTGTGTTTCGATTCTTTTTCTTTATTTCTTATATATACATATATATTTTTTTTTGTTTTGTTCCGTTCCGTTCTGTTTTGTTTTGTTCGCTCACAAAAACATTTCAACTTACAAATGCGAAACAAATTTCAAACAAAAGCGCAAAAGTTCTCTTCGCATCTTACTCAACGAAATAAATTTTTAGCTGATTCCCCTTTCTCCTTCTCTTTCTCTCTTTCTCTTTGTCTTTTGTGTCTGGGTATGTGCGTTTTGTTTTGCATACTTTGGGACGCAGGGGGCGGGTCAAGTCATAAAAACTAAACTAAAACACAAATAGCTGACGAGCTAAGCTCAACTGAAACTTGGCACCCAAAATGACTTTGTAAATGCGTTGAAACTTATTTAATTTGCTTTTTAGTTTAGTGGGTCACAAAGAGGGTCGGGTAAGGGGAAAGCCCCAGCCTCGAATAATGACTTTCTTATTTGCCAAATCAACTCACAGACATGGCCCGCAAAACGCCCCAAACACAGAATGAGAACTTCAAGTCATGCCGGAAACATTAGGATATTTTAACTGTTCAGTGTTCAACCATTATATCCCAATACGTATGAGCAGCAGACAGGGTATCGGCCCAACAGGGAGGATGTAATTTTTTAATTTAATACAGGGTATCTATCGGTCAATCAAATCACCTTTTAGATGTATGTTATACATGTTACAGGATATAAGCTATTACTACGCTCCCATATATTTTTCCCTCTTCAACAGACAGAATATTTTCATTTGCTGATATCTTTTACAGAGTATCTGCTAGTCTAACACTGTAATTTTTCTAATTTTCGTGAGCCGCTGTGTGTGACAATATAAGCTTCTGTTTGATAACCCAACCAAGCTCTTTCCTGCATTATCGATACAATGACAACAACAATAGAAACAACAAATATTTGAACACTTTTCTGCGTTGGCAAACAATTCGCGTGCAGCGCTTCAAGCGGTCAGAAGGCAAAACCAACCAAAAAGGGCCTCAAACCACTCTGGAAATATGCCAAAAAATGATTTATGAATGTATCGTGTGAGGGTGTGTGTGTCTGTGTGTTGTTGTTTTTGTTGTTATTGTTGCAAAGCATCGATTTCAATTTCACGTTTTGTTTTATTATTTCTTTGGCTTCTTTCAGCATCAGCATCCACAACAACAATTAAGTTGCAAACATTTTAGCCAACTGTTTGCCATTGGCTAAAAGGGTTCCACTCTAATTGGGTCAAGAGTGAACTTGTTTTGCATCACTTTTAAGCATTCACAGCTTTTCACAAGGAAAAAATACCAAAATGTTGTGTTCCTATACATATTTAATTTACAGATATACTGCATAATTTCATAAATTGTTTGGAATTCGAGTATCTCTCGAAACTTTTCTCAATGCAGCCCCCAATTGGATATAAAATTATGTACACAAAACGTAAACGCGAAATGCAAACCAATCTCAAGAAAAATATCAAATAACTGACAGCAAATACATAAAATTCAACAATAACAATTTTTGGATGCCATCTCAATAATTTTCCGTGTCAATAAGAATTGTCAAATAAAATTTTCATGTAAAAATTTAAAAATAACACGATATACAGGGGATTCAATGGTATGGCGTATTTTAATACCCTTACTCCAAATATTAAAAATTTGGGGTAACTTTATTCAAATGAATACACCCATATTTATATAATCTCTAGCAACTTAAATGTTGTGAAAGATTTGATAATATAAAAACGTACTTTTAAATTTAATAAAAAGGCGTACAATACAATTTAAATTATTTTATAAATATACCATAGTTAAGTAACCCCTCTTTAAATGATAGAACCCTCTGCATGGGCATACCCTATATTAATAAAACCATTGTGCGGCATTTCAAATTTGTAGAGATTATAAAATAAGCCGAATAAGTCAAATGTTCAGTGCCTATTGTTGTTGCTGTCACGCACATACGGCCAAGCTGCGCCAAGCAACAATAACAATTTCAATAACAAATCACAAAAATAAAATGTGTGAAAAAAACGAAAAATAAAATACATTTGTTTGGCATATGACAGCTACTTAAAGAGGGCGAGGTTAAAGATCGGATGTGGGTTTTGGCCACATGTCGCGCGTTGAAGCTAAACAGACAGCGAGTAGACAAAACGTTGATAGCCTGAAGGGACAAGTGTATTAGGGAGAAGCGTGTGCTGCGAGGGGGATAATTGACGATAACTGTTAGCTCAAATGCAGACACAAGCACATACACACATAAAGCGTGCGATTTTTCGTACATGCCAAATAATCAATCATTTAAAGTGTTGCCTGCTTTTGAGCGCAGACTTTAAATCTCTCACGTAATTGGCTGCCCTGCTGTGTTTGTATTGCCGTCTCTCTCTCTTTTTTCACTCACTTCAACTCGTGCTTTTTATTTAAATTGTAGCATGCTTTTAAGCGCGTGCTTTAAATCTCTCTTGTACGAATAATTGGCTTGCCTGCTGTTTATGCATATCTCTTTCTCTCTCGATTTCTCCCTCTCTCTCTCTCTCTCTCTATCTCTCGGTCAACTCTGTTTAAAAGACCTGCGGCGCTTGTTGACATGTTGTCACCTCTGTTGTCAGCAAATTTATGAGTTGGCATCCATTCTCAACCTTCCCTTCCCTAGTCTGAAATAACCCCAGTGTTTATATGTGTATGTGCATAAAGTAGAGATGAGCACGGGCCGCAAATTTTTAGAAGGCGACACTCACGCACCGATATTTATCATATTTTTAAAAAATATATTTAATATATCCAATATAATTAATT
Organism: Drosophila recens; assembly: GCA_037043495.1. Taxonomy (NCBI): domain Eukaryota; kingdom Metazoa; phylum Arthropoda; class Insecta; order Diptera; family Drosophilidae; genus Drosophila; species Drosophila recens. The sequence goes on along the minus strand of JBAMBJ010001357.1, from coordinate 41,816 downwards.
TAAAATAAGTGGGTTACAGCTCAGAAGTAAAATATGTCCAATTTTCAATGCTCCTGAATCCCAGCAAACAATACTTTCGAATACAAAAATATTTGTTGATTTAAAATAAAACCATTTTATATTAAATAAAACACCTAAGAGAACTTTAAAATTAATTAAGAAATTTTACAAATTTATCAATATTTAAAATTGTATTCAAATTTGAAACCTATAGCAGCCAATTTTCGTTACCTTATTCTAAGAAATTAAATCACTGACATTTTAGTTTGTTGTTTTCAAAACAAAAATAAACGAAATCTCTAGATTTGAGAAACATACCTTAACATGTTTTTAATAAATATTAAAAGTTAACAAAAAAAATAAAGTCTTAAAATTCTCTAAAAATGGTCACGCACGAACTCGAACAAAATTTAATTTAGCAACTCACAACTGCGGGCGCCCGCCATGCACATCCTTACTAAAAAGAGTCCCTTTTTCTACTTTAAGCGCGGCTGTATGTAAATATCGTTTTCATTTCACGCGTTTCGTTGACAAGTTTGCATGCATATGCATATGCTGAAATACATACATACATATGTACGAACGAATACATATGCATGTATATATATATATGTGTCTTGTTGTGTACAAAATGTATCCTGTTTTATGTTTATTCTTGTTTATGCACTTGTATCTCTGACCCCCATGAGATATATTTTGGTTTCCTTTCTTTTTTTATTCACTTGCCGGGTACGGCATAATTTTGTGACCAAATGTGTTACGCACTGTTGAATCCTTTTTGGACCTTTGTCCGTCCGTTTGTCTATCTGTCTCTGCCTTTCAGTTGCTAATACCTTTTGTGCTGCTATAAGTTGCATGTACAATGTATGTACATTGTTCACACAGTTCGGATATGCATAAGTTTATATCTAAAATACATACTGATTAGTCGAAAGTTGAGTTGTCTGACTACCAATGTCGATTTACAAACCTTTTAATAAGCCACGAATTTTACTAACCAAAACCTACTATATAGATAATATTTATTTTTTGCAAGGGTATTTAAGGAACGGCATTTCTAAAGCCAGCTGTATTATTATTTTTAAATATATTTATAATGTGAAATTCTGTTCAAAAAACGTGTAACGGTTCAGAATCTGAATTCAAATGTTGTCGCAGCTGTCGCAACTGTTGCTATTTATTATTGTTGTTGTTTGATTGCTGCTTGTTTGTTGTTGTTGCGGGTGTTTCTGTGTATGTTTTGTGGTCGAATATTTGTGTTGACAGCAGCAGCAGCAACAACAGCACTGAGTGTTGCCAGGCGGAAAATTTCAAAAGGTTTTCCCCATATGGAAATGGAAAACATATTGAACATGTTCACTGGACAGTCAAAAGAGGCATCTAGCAGAATATGTATATGTTTACTTGGCACACAATTATTTACGACAATTTAAACATTTCTGTTTTTTTAATTTAATTATAAATATTAATAGGCTTCTATTAAATTATTTTAAATATTGACAAAATACTTTTAAATATTATTTTACTATATACAACAAGAAAATGTTTAGCATTATTAAAATTTTTTGTCTTTATAATCAATTTAAAATTATATTTATTCATCGAGACTTTCAACAATTTTTTGACAATTGAATGCATTGATTTCTCGGTTTAGGAATACCTAAATTTGTTTTTAAGTTGTTAGCGATTTGTAGACCATGTCTGATTGTCTGACATGTTGCTAGTGGAAGATAAAAAGTAAAGTGTCAGCGACACAAGGAGAACAGTAAGCCAATAACAACAATGGCAATGACAATGACAATCCGAATCGCCGCTAGGAGACACATCCTTGGAGGCCCATCCTGAAGCCAAAGTCATTTGCATTATTGTTAGTCTATGTCGACGTGAATGTGTGTGCGTGTTTGTGTGTGTATGTGCCTGAAGCGTACACACCTAAACCCGGCGAATATCGAGAACTTACAAAGAAACGAACACGAAATCGAAAGTCAATGGCAAATGACATAGAAAAAGAAAATATAAAAGGACAACACGACATCTATGTGGATGCCGCCGCCTTTCTAGAGGAAAATTGCGTAAAATTTTGCATGAAAATTGTGAAAAAAGTAGAAAAGAAAAGCAAATGAGCTCAAAGTCAAGCGAGAGCGAGCACTTCGTTCCCGTCCATCAGACTATCGAATCGCCCACACTTCCCCGCAGGCAACCTCGTTTCTAATGGCTTTCGATTTCCGGTTGAATGTGAGCAGCCAGCCACCATCCGTCTCTGGGACTCCTCCGCAACTCGATGAACGCCATTGAACTGATGGCAGCCATCGCCAGTCAAAGTCCATTAAATAGTTTACTTTATGCATGGCAGGCACATTTCACCCTACAGTTATTTATTTGATTTGCCGACCATTTACTGCGGATGATGATGATGATGATGATGACTATAAGGACGATGACTATGATGATCCCATCAAAAGGATAAAGCAAGTTAAAGGCCACATCTACAACAATAGCCAAAGAACAAGCTAAAGCAGAAGCAAAAACTATGCACAGCTCGGCCAAATTTCTATACTCTGTAAAGTTTGACAAATAAAGGTATACCTAAGCCCACAAAAACGAAGCACAGCAAAATAACACAATACAATTTTACCAAAGTACATTTTAGTGAAAGACGTATTAAAATTAAATATAAAACATTACGATTTTTCTTAAAACATATTAAGGTATTAATGTTAAAGTGCAAATATATGAAAGCAAAAAATTTCATATAAAGTTTAAAAGTTTATCATAATTATAAAAATAAATGCGACCACAGTAAATAAATAGAATTCAATTCAAATATAAGTAATTTGATTTGCTGTTATTTTATTTAACTTAAATTTAAAAATTTTGTAGCTGTTGGTAAATGTATTGATTTAATTTTGATATTTAATATTTCAATTCGATATTTTATCGACAATTTAAATGTATGTTTATTAACATTGTGAAACATGATATATTGAATTTAATAATGTTAAGATTTTTGGTATTTTTACTTTGAAGTACGTTGGGAGCAATACTGCATAAAAGATCGCGATAAAATAAGAAGATAAAATAAGACGCGTGAAGAATAGACGCAATTAGATTTAAAAAGAAAACTGAAAACACGCGCAAACTATTATTTAAATAAACTATATTAATAATACAACGACATCTGCATGTAAGACAATAAAAGGATTATGGAGACGCATCAACCGACAACACAATATCTATCGTCTTTGAAGCCGGACATATATTTTATACAGGAACACCAACAGAAGTTTATATTAATATTATATTTCAGACGAGTATATTTTAGATTTCATTTAAAGCGAATTTTTTTTTGTAAAATGCATTGTCAGTAATTTTATTTTATTTAGAACCGTAAATATTAGCACTTTTAACTACTTAAACTAGCATTTCGTTTCTCGTTTCCATAAATTGACCTTGACTCTTTGAAATCGTTTGTTTGTTTTTAGTAGAATAAAGTTGAAGCCCGCTTCTATTCCTTGAACGAACTCATCTCCTACTATATTTACATTTCCATCAAGACAATTGAGGAAACGGAAGCAAGCCTTGATTTGCTTTGTTTACTTCGGCCTTCGGCTTATACATAACAACAACAACATCTTCTTTGGCCTTAGACTTAAACGTGGAACTTTGTGTATCTAGTGATTGTTAAATAAAGACAATCAGAACACAGCCAAGTACAGGGTATTTTGATCAGAAGTTACCTTGATTGCAGCATTCTTAGCACGAAAGAATAACCAACACGTGTTTGCCCATATGTATGTGTGTTTGTATGTGTGAAAGTCTGTTTGTGCTGTTGTTCATGCGGTGTTCTAGTTGATGCACGTAGTCACCGCATGTTCCGCTTTGACTTTGAGTTCATGTCCTCATGCGCGTCCTGTCAGTTTTACGGAAGTGTCTATCATATGCATGTTAATAGCTTCCCCAACGTTCAGCTTAAGCACAACCTAAATTATGCACATCTGAGTGTGTGTGTGTGTATGTGTGAATTTGTTGTACAGCTTTCATCCTTCTAAGAAGTGGACGAGAAGTTTGGCGTTCGACAAAGAGGATCATGATTACGAATAAAAATGAAAGTGCTAAGCACACGAGCTCATCACTTTCAGACAATAGATTTCCATATGAAAGCGTCCTGTAAAATATACTAAGAACTTTTCCAAAATTTCCCCTTCTTGCATGTAAGCTATTCACAATTTTCTTCGTTTTAATTTTGAAAATTCTTTACTACTTATGAACAAAATCAATCAATTTTGTGACAACTATTTTTTGTCTAAATTCATTAATAAATAGGTATTATGATAGATTTTCCATTGAATATGTGTATTTTCTTTTAATTCATTTTCATTCACTGACAGAAAATGGCCAGCAGGAGAATCAGAAACAGCAATTAAAGTTGGTAATAATCGTATTTATATCATGCTCTGACCAGACCATATCCTGTCGCTCATCACTGCTTCATTTTCTTTACACTTCAGCAAACTTAAGCGCTTTACAGATATAAAAATAAAGTATATTAAAAAATCACATCAACGCACACACACAAACACACGGACGAAAACTGTAAAACAGCTTTGGGAAAACTTTCAGTCTCTAAGCATATTAATACTCTTTAATATTATGCTTAATTTCAGATTAAAGAGAAACAAGAAATACACTTTTTGCATTGGATCAGCTTTGGGGATAAGGTGAACTCGATAAAACTTTAAGACTTTCAGTTTTAACCATTAACCCATTTAAATATTTATTTTATACTTATTGGTAATAGTCTCACGGTTAGGGTATACATATGTACACTGAAAAAAAAGACCACATTCTAAAATCAAGAACATTCATCTTAAAAATGTTGGTCTTGAAATAAGAAAATTTTAAGACCAAATTACTAAAACTAAGAATATTAATCTTGAAAATCGTAAATTCATAATATAAGAATAAAATTCTCAAATCTAAATATTTTGTTCTTAATATAAGACCATTTTAAGACCAAATTACTAAAACTAAGAATATTATTCTAAAAAAGCTTAAATTCTTAATATAAGAATAATAATCTTAGATCTTAGATCTTTTTGTCTTAAAATAAGAACAAAAATCTTAAAATATTTTCACTTCTTGAGACCAATAATTCACAACTGGTTCTGGCTTCTCAAAGATGACATTAGGCTGAGATCGCTGGTCAAGTCAGCACAACGGTACTGATGATAGAGATTGGCATCTCTTGAATCAGCTGTATACCGAGCCATGCTCCTTGCGTTCTGCAAGTTTTTGTTGTTTTTGTTGTTTAGTAAAATATCGACATTACTAGACCTCAAGTTAACTAAAACTTACTTCATTCTTCTTAAAATGTTAAGAAGCTTAATCTTAGTTTGAGATTTTTTGTCTTGAGTATTCAAAACTTTTTGGTCTTAAAATAAGAACACATCATCTGAAAAAATAATAAGTTTTATTCTTTTAATTAGATTTGTGGTCTTGAAAATATAAGAATTTATGGTCTTAAAAATAAGAACCTGGTCTTAATTAAAATGTTCTTAGAATCAAGATGTGTTTTCTTACTTCAAGATTTTCATGTTCTCGACGCATTTTTTAGACCAATGTTCTTATTTCTGAGACCAAAATCTTGATTTTAGATCCTTTTTTTATCAGTGTACATACATATGTAGAAGTAATGGTGGCCAACACGTGGAATTTATATTAACGTTGTTGCTCTTCTGTCTTTTCCTTCCATTGATTCTTTCAATCAGCCGCAACTGTGCTTGCCAACCACAACCAACGCCTGTCCTCCCGTTCTCCCATCCTGGTCGCATTTCATTTCAATGTACCTTTTAATATTTACACAGCTCGCTACTTTTTTTAATACATATTTTTGTTGCTTTTTTTGCATTGTTAACGCGTCGCTTGCCACTGTCCTTTCTCCCTTCACTTACTGTTTGTGTTCATTTGTCTCTTCTCTCCTTTAAATGCTCGCTCATTTTTGCCCCAACTTTTGATCCGACAGCTATTGAGGAGAATCCTCTTATATGATTGTGAGTCGCATTTAATGTAACTGCTTCGATTTGATTTCCCCCTTTTTTCCCTTTCCACGACTACTGCCAGCTGTGTCATTAACTAAAGCACTCGGCTATACCCTAACAATTTCATTCAACATTCTCGGTTGCCCGGCAGCTTAAACAAATTGCGTTGGTTCCGTTGCTTCATTACACGCCGTTTTAACGTTTCATTTTTGCCTCATTGTTTGTCTATTACAAGAGCTTTTCTTCTGGCATATTTATCTCACTGCCTGTGTTGTGTGTGTGTTTGTGTTTGTGTGTGCGTGTTGTTGGTAAAGTTTTCAAATGGATTACAAAGCACTCGTAATACCTTTTTTGTTAGTTGTTTCAATTGCCTTTGGCTGCATTTTCCAAGTTATTGCAACTTTGTTTAAATACACCCCATTCCCTTCCTACCCTCTCAGCTCCCTCTGGGTTTGCAACCTCTTGATGAGCATTGGCATTTCAATTCTTTTAATTTTCTAGAAACTTAGGAAAATCTCGAGGAAAATTACGATAAAAGTTTCGCTTTAGGTGCACCAATTATTTGATTTGCAACAACTAAACCTGCAATTTATTCCAATGATTAATTATTGTTGATGCACAGGCAATCGTTTGTAGTTAAATGCTAGTAAAAATTGAGTTGTTAAAGTTGTTAAGTTGTTTAAATTGCTACAAAATTGGATTGCTGCTAAAAAGCTATTCAGTAACATTTTCAAGCTCAATCAATAGGCAAAGTTTAAATCAAGTTTAACTCAAAATTGTCGACGGCTTAAACCTCATTAGGTTCATTGAGCGTATTTCCATATTTCTTTAGAGCAATTTATGATAACAACAGGAGTAACGATGAGGACCATGGCAATAAGCAGACAAAAGCGAAAATGCTGGAAACTTTTTGTATGGACATGAAAATGCGTTGCTGCAAGTTTGTCTACAAAAAATACAGGACTAGACTTCCCTTTCTGATGTAGTCTGATAAAAACAAATTACAGGACATTGACATTTATTTTGACTAGTAAGTATGTGAGGAATTCATAACAAGGCCAAGCCAAATGGGTCGCACATATAAAATTTTATCTTGATGATAATTCTAAAAAAAAGCAGTGCATAATTCCTAAAATGCTAACCGAATTTAACCGTTTCTTAAAAGAAACTTATGTTCGATAATTTTAAAATCATTAACATTTTAAAATTATTAAAATTAGTTTTGTTTAATCGGTACTGATATGGAACCTTTTACCGAAATAGTTGTCTCTGGACCCAAAAACCGGAATCAATGTCAGTTTCGGTTTGATTCCCTGGTATAAAGATATTCTGCTAATTTATTTATATTTTTTTTATAATTTTTCTGCCATTTTTATTTTGCTTGCATAACTTTTGTTTGAGTCAAACTTTAAACAGTAAACAGCATTTCTAAAAGTCATGCATTTATTTCTTGCTTTGCATTTAGTTTGAAATGAATTTTAATATAACTTGAACATTGCAACTTTAAAGCACATTTTGGACAACTGGGCAACCGCAACACAATTTTAATATTTGGCTACCGACTCAAAGCCACAAAAAGCTTTTTAGTCGGTGGAAGTTGCAACTGCAACGTCAAGTTGCAATTGAAGTGCAGACATTTAAAATACTTTCCTTCGCCAACTTGTGACCCAAACATGTTTATAAGTATTAAAGGCAAAGAAAAAAAGGGAAGAAAAGAGGGTATACATTAGAATTTAAGCTGTCGTTAACTATCAAGAGCCGTTTAGACAAGTTTTACATTTTCTTTAATTTTCGTATATTCAGAAACAATTCTTTCAAGAGGATTATCATTATCAACTATTTCATTAAATTTAAACATGAAAATGATTTTAAAGTAAAAAAAATTATTAAAAATTATTTACCAAAATTTACGTCAAAAAAGATTTACCGAGAAAATGATAATACCGATAGAATAATAATATTCATACAAACTTTTCTTAATATGCAGCGAGTCACTAGGCAAGATTTTTTTTATAAATATTGAATCTTGAATTAATTGTTAGATATGCAGACTATTTACACTCAATACTCGATAATATCTATAGTACTATAACAAGCTAATACCTATAATTGAATCTCATTTCAATAATAATTTATAATTTTTTTACAAATGCCTAAAGATGTCCCCTTAATGCCTGAATCTGATTTTAGGTCTCGTTAAAAATAGCCTGGTTTAAATTTAACGAGGACATTTACCGAATGCCGCTAAAACTTTGTCCGTCTGCTGGCAAATTGGTATACATATAAATTAGGATTTATGCATAATTCAAATGAGTTTGTCATTGCGAGTAATAGAGCCATTACCTGACTTTCTTGGCGCAATTTGCCGTATTATGAATTCCAAGTAAATGCTCTAAATATACAGACATAGCCGATGAGAGACTCTTCAGGTGGCTTAGTTGCAGGCGCTTTTTGTGTTAAAGCCAATAAATTGCCGTGCATTCAATTGTTGCTCAATTTCAGGCATAAAACCTTTCAGAATTATAAAAGTCTGCTTGCCAAAGTTCAAGGAACTTACTAATTAATCCGACTTTTACTGGACAAAATCATCGGATTTCAAATGTTTCATTTATTTATTGAATTTTAAAAATTTAAAAAAATAAGTATCTTTACATACTTTTAAGCTAAAATTGATATATTAAATATAAATAAAATAAAACTGTTTGCTATTGGCAGTGTGTCAAAATCTGTAAAATAAATCCTTTAAAATATTTTGTATTTACCGCAATAATTAAGCAGAGATTCATATTTAACGATTCATATTTACTTAACCTTAAGTTTTTCCTAGAACGCTCGTTTGAAATGTGCCACAGGAAACCTATAAAATTTTTCCTGCCCCACATAAATAAATAAACAAATTTACATACATACATATGGGCTAATCCGAAAATTTTTAAACCAAGGGCAAAAACCTTAAATTGTCAATAATTTGCATGTTTTTTAATAATAGTTGTTTTTTGTTGTAATAGAATATGTTTCACGCTCCAAATTACAAAATCAAAATGATTTTACGGTGGTTTGGTTGTTTATGGCCGAGCTTAATCAATTAATTCCTCTTTTTGCCTCTAAATTTCAATAAATCTTGTAAAAAAAGGGGTGTTTTCAATGGCCAAAAAAGTGGGCAAAACGGTCGTCTGAGTGTTTAGAGCTTAGCTCATCTTAAACTTTGTTTAATTTTCTTTTATTTAAGATAAAAACTGTATCGAAAAAATATTTAATATATATTAATAATTTGAAAAGAAGTGTGTGTGTAAAAAGTGTAACGTCCACAACGTAACGTCCGCAACAGACAAAAAATAAAATTTTTAATTAAGGAGACTACTTATCTTTATTTTTGATGATGGATTGATATGGTCATATATTCCACTTAATTTTTTGTATTTGGATATTTTTTGTTTGCTATGCAAAATTTGCTAATATATGTGCAAATGTACGTTAACCTCAAATCGACTTCCATTCTTTGTAACGGCCGCAACAGAACTTTTAGCAAGCCTAATTTTTTTTCAAAAACAGTAAGGCTTTTATCTTAAAATAGGTTTAAGAGTACTTTCAATGAAATGCATTTTTCAGAAAATTTCATTTAAATTCACCAATCTGAACGCGAGCTGTATCAGTTTAAACATGAAAATTTGCGTGCAAATGTAACGTCCGCAACTCAGGATTAGCCCATATGTACATATATATTGACACGTGTCAATTTCTATGTTTGTTTTAGAGCAGGCGGCGTGCAATGCTGTTTACTCAGAAATTTCAGCATATGAATATGAAATTCTAGGAGAACAGGATGAAAGTACCTCTGACACGCTCAGTTAAACAAGCAAATCAAAACCAAAATTAAATTATATGCATAGCTAGAGCATGCGAAATCTGTAGATAAAACATCTGCAACCAAACAAATGTGCACACCTAACCTCACATTGCATATAGAATGTGCATAACCTCAAATTCCATATAGAATGTGAATGTGCATACGCTTGCTCGTTGTTGATTGCTTTTGTTTTAATCTTGCATTTTGCTGCTACCCTTGTTTCAATATTAATGGAAGCGGTCCAAAAATTGAGCAAAACAAACATTCAACAATTACAGGGACTGCAAGTTTCAATGTCACTGTACATTTGCCACCCCTGGTCTTGTTTGCTCTATTTCAATTCAATCAAATGAAAATTGAGCTTGTTCATGCTGGAATTCCGAATGTTGACATCAGTTTTTCACCTGACAAAACTGCTGCACATATTCAAACCAATATGGAATAATATACATACATGTGTACATAGTGGTATATCTGTCCGTGTGAGCGTGGGTATGCGTGTGTGTGTGTTAGTGAGTGTGTACAATGTACAAATACTTGTTTGCTCTTACTGACCAAGATAGGCATTGTTTTGATTTGGACTTAAGCGCTTAGAAATTGCGGCTTTGTGTTGAAGTGCAAAATATCGATAAAGCACAGGGAATTTAGGAGATCAGACTATTGAATACCTTAGATTTATAGCGTGCTAAAAATAAGATATCACTTTTCAAAACATGGAATGTATTCAATTAAGTTTTTAATGTATAGTTTCAAATAAAACTAGTTGTCAATTTGAATTTTATCATTAGAATTAGAATAAAAAAAACATGAACATGGTTTAAATGTGCATACATTTTAGTTCAATGACTAAATATTTTCTTGTTTAAATTAGAATTCCCTCTATAAATACATTAACAGTAAAAGTTTATTGAATGTGCACCAAATGTAGATAAATAACTAAATTATCATGCATTTCCATTGCACAATTCAATTAAATTTGATGCATTTTTCTGAGATTAGAAGAGCGATTATTTTTATTTTTGTTTTTTGATTTATTTTACTAAAAATGAAAAAATAACTGTGGGCACTAAAAAATATTTCAGCTATATTTTTAAGATATAAATACATCGATTGACGGTTTTTATGCATTTATTTTACTTGTTTCATATAAATTCTGCGCTTGAAATATTTGCATTAAAATTTGCATAGCTTTCTTTTATGCTTTGATAAAAAACTATGGATTAAATTTGGCTTTTGATGTGATTTATAGAAACAGTTAAAATTGTCACTCGAAAATATGGATTTTGGCTGAATTATTATCGGCGTATTTTAGTTATGTACATTATTTATTAATTTAATTTAGACGTTTATGTATTTGATTCAACATAAGCAGAGTCCGCAAACTGTAAAGTCCAGCTCGAACATTAGTTAACCGCTTAAATCTCTGATAAGAACTGTTTTGGGCTACGTTCTAGGAGTATTTACATTGGTTTCTTTGGGCTTAAAGTAATGCCGCATTGGGCACTTCATTAATCAGACTTTGACACTGACAGGTCGAAACAGCAAGGATACAACGACAACACCGAGTCCAGTTTCACTCTTTGAGTTGATTAACGACATTGCGCCCAAAATATAAAAATGAAACAGCGTTGGGCTTCAACTAGTTAGCATAGTAATATCACTAACAACAACAAAAACAATGACAAGGATATGCATAACAACAACAACAACAGTGAGTCAGACAACAAACATTGCGGCATTGTCAAGTCATATTTCACTTTTAGCAACGCCTACGCAGGACAAATTCAAATGAAATGTCATATTGTATTTGTGTCCTGTTTTGTGGTTCGGTCAGGCGACAAGCAAACCAACCCAGTTGCTTGACATGCTACTACCCTGTGCTCAGAAGCTTAAGGTTAAAGGTGTAATATGGGTAAATATTTAATTTTATAAAAGGATATCATATTGAACAGAGTCCGTGATTGCTGAATTTAATTGTGAAGCAAGTATGTATACATTTATTCTAATTTTATCTAATTTGTCATACCCATTCAACGATAAGCGGGGTATTATAGCAAGCGTCACATTTGCGTGTCTAGTCCAATAACTGACAACAAGCGAATTATCACATATACAAACATACGCACACAGATGCACGTGCTGAGACCTTTGATTCGTGTAGAGGCAAACACACGGCGTATGCGTAATATCAATATCTCAGCCGATGAACGCTTTTTTTTCACGGCACGTAAATACCGAGCGACTTTGTCTGCCATAAATAATTATAGACAGCAAACTGACTGACAAAAATACTTAATAATATACAACTAGCAAAAGATGCGAGTCACGTCTACCAGGAGTTTTAGCTCGGTTTTATCGAGAGGATTTTATGCAGAGCGGCAGAGAGAGAAAGGGGGAGCTAAGGAGAGAATAATACTGCTTATAAATATTTAGGTAGTCGCTTTTGAGGAATGCCCGCAGCAGCAGAAGAGACGTGCACAAATTGGAATTATCGCCGTCATGACTCTCAATTAGTAGCGTTAAATTGTCAAAGCAGACGATGGCAATGTCAGATCTGTTAAACACCCTCGACCAGGTGCTGTTGTCGTTGTTATCTCCGTTGTTTCTTCTGCTGTTCTTTCAGGCAATGCTGTTGTCGTTGTTGTTGTTGTTGTCATTGTTTCTGTTATCATTTAATATCCTGTCACTTAAGTGCTGCCAGCCGCAAGGCTAAAGACAGCACAGTTGACAAGAAATTCCTTTGGCCCGCATGGCGTATACATATTGCTCCGCAACTGTTTAGATTTAGATGTAGGTAAATGCAGGTTGCGGTAGAATTAATCGTACAATAATTATATTTAGCTATTATAATTACTAAGCGACCGATAATATTGAAATATTATTTTGCTTAATTAACTATGTTCTGGCTTTGTCTTTTTTTGGGTCTTAGCTGAAAACAAATAAATGGGCTTAACGCCAATGCTGCAAATCTCAACAATTTTCAGAATTTTTTGGTCTCCAACTTCTATAAAAAACTATTTTACGTTCACAATTGTTTTATTTACTCTTATGTTTAATAAATTTCCATCATAATCATAATTCAAAATAAAAGATAATAACATTTATGTGAATGACTACCATATTTATTTTTCCAAAGTATCGATTTTTATTTAAGCCACTAGTTCAGAATTAGTCTAAAAATAACATGCTTAATTCATTATTAAGCACAACAAAGGGCGATAATTCAATAAGTAAGTGTCGCCTTCTTCACTTTTGCCCCTCGCCAAACTATTCTAACTGCAGTTATAAATGCGAGCGAGAAATGCAAGAAAAATAAGTGTAGCACACTTTCCTGCGTCGCATACAAAAGGACCAGGACTAGCCTCGAGTTGGAAAAGTGCGGAACGGGCTCTGCAATGACTTGGGGCAATCTTTTCGCACTCTTTGCAGTGTCAGCGTAGCGCGAGGCACATAAATTACATGCCACATGCCACTTACTTAGCAAAAAATGAACTTGCGGCTATTTAAGCCAGGCAGCCGCACGAGTTGTGGGTGGTATGACAACGACGACGACGAACGTCCACGACAACGAGAACGACAACGAGAACGACAATGGCTTTGGCTTCGCTTTAGGTTTAGCTTTTGCCCTAGGCAAATAAAATATTAAATTCGACAAAGCAACGAGCAAACGACACCCGATTAAAAATGCAACGATTAATCCATTAGCATGCCTTGGAAACGGAAATAGAAACAGAAGGAACTTGTTAACGGTTACAACAATGGCAAATAATAAGAATTTCAGTTCAGTTGAGTTCCGTTCGCTTTGGTTTGCTTATAAGGGCCAATACACCGACAAGTCACATGCAAAACAATCGATATTTAAATAATTACAAAGACCTTCAGTGGGTGGCACAAGCCTTCGCAAAACACGCTCACATTCAGACACAATCTAAGAAAGTGCATTTGTGTCTTCCGCCTCGGACTTAAGCGCATTATGCCCTAACAAGCGTGTATCTTACATTTTACTTTAAATTGGACAGAGTATTACCCAGCAAGTCAATACCCGGTCGGGTGTTATGGATCCTCTGTTGGGCAATCTTTGCGATCCCATCATGAAAAATAAAATCCGGGATACCGTCAATTGCAAATAGTGTCAAAAGTTATGTAATATCAGATCGATCATTCAATTCCTTCTCTACAAATATTTTGAATTTTTGGGATGTATACTAATTGTTTCAGTAAAAACGAATGCTTTAGATGATGATACTACTTCATACAACTTTTTGTCGTAACGGGCGATAGTGACTGGTAATCAAAGCACTGCCCAAACGGTAAGAGTTGGAAGGCTTTTTTTGTTTACTCAAAAATTGTGTTTTTTGTATTTTCTACTACATATGTTAATATAGCTGTCAAAGACGATAATTAAGGGTTGACTTCTTCTAAGATATTTGTATATATGGTAATCTTCTCAATTTATATATTTCATATTTCAGGATAGCATTACTAGATAAACCTAATAAAATTATATCCCATATGCTTTAATGAGTAAGTAGTTTAGTGAGTTTAAAATCGGGTTTTTGTTTAGGGTATTTATACATCGACTAGCTCTCTCTATTTGATCGTGGTTTATTCTAGTGTCTCCCTTACAGTCAGCTGTCAGTCATTCAATCAGACAGTCAGTCAGTCAGATAGTGAGTCAATCTCAGTCATTTGCCTTGTAGTTGCCACAAAGGCAAATATAAATCCGACTACAGTCATGAGGCATGAGTATGTATGGGTATATATACATATGAATAAATATTATATTCGTATATGCATATCTGTTACTTTGGTGCTATGCCTTGTCCGTGGCTTGACTCAATTGCTCTGACATTGACTGTCAAGGTAGGAAAAACGTTTTGTCGTGTTCTTAGGTTCTTGGTCCTTGGTCATGGGGTCTTGTGTTTTGTGTCTCGTGCTTGAGCTTGAGCTGCATTCATCTACTATAGTCAAGGTGCTCGTCCTTACCTGCAATGTCCTCCTGCCAGTTGCTTTAACTGTCTCGACTTGTCTCGTTTTACTGTGTTTATTTTACGCTCTGCAATGTCTGCCGGCTGTTTGTCTGTTTACATTTCGGTTTCGCCCATTCTCTTCCCCCGTCTCTCACTCTTCTATCTGTCTCTCTTATAAATGTAACTGTTACTGTTTATATATAACTCTGTCTGTGTACTTGTTTCTGTTCGCCTCGAAGCTATTTGAAGTTTTCGAAAGTTATCGAATCAACTCAAATATTATTAGACTAATGGTATCTTTCAACATTATTTTAAATGTTGTCTGTTTAACATCACTGTTCGGCTTTTCACACTTTTATTTCCATTTTCACTTGTTGCGCGGTTGCTTTTCACATAAATTATTTAGATTTTCAAAAATAACAACCAATGTATGGATTGTTGCAATTGAAAACTTTACTTCAAATATATATTTCTAGCTGAAGAGTATATATATAAACATCGATTACAGAATACTCCTTAAATTAAAAATCTTTTAGAAGAGGAAAATAAGATAACAAAAGATTGATAGTTTCCTTTATTATTTCTTACATCAAATATAAATCTTCATTATACTTCAATAATGAACATTAAAACTGAAACTCAACTCAGGAAACTTTATATCTATTCAATTTAGAAGACAAATTTCCATTCAGTAGACGTTCTTTCAATATCCAACCAGATCTTCATTACAACCTCAAGGAAAACCTGATTCTCTTTTATTTTCAACCCCCTTCATCCGCTAAGAGGGTGGGGTTAAAATGAAAAATTTAATGCCTGCACGCGTTTCGCTTCACCGCCGTCGTTCTTATGGATTTTGCCTGGAAGGCAACCTCAGCGGACTTGGAGTTGATTTACAACTACATTTGTAAGTCGACACAAAACACTTAACAGCTAAAAAGGACTTTGCATTGGCAATGAGCAGCCACGCGTCGCTAACGGTAACATATGCAAAATGGCGTCGCCTTTAAGACAAAAACTATAACGGCAAATGCGCCGGAAACGAGCAAATTGGAAAGTGTGACTAAAGCCAAAGTGAAACAGGGCAACGAAGCGACTTTTCACACATAACTGCACGCGCTGGGAGCAGCATTCAGCGAGGGAAAACTATCAGGGGGGCGAGGTGAAGTGGGAGAAAAGTGGAGGAAGAAGGAATGCTGAGGGTTGAGAGTGAAG
This sequence comes from Drosophila recens, assembly GCA_037043495.1. Classification (NCBI taxonomy): domain Eukaryota; kingdom Metazoa; phylum Arthropoda; class Insecta; order Diptera; family Drosophilidae; genus Drosophila; species Drosophila recens. The sequence goes on along the minus strand of JBAMBJ010001357.1, from coordinate 25,749 downwards.
CTTCGTTTCCTGCCAGCTTGATTGATGTGCAGATGCGAGATGCGAGACAGCTGCCGTTGTTCGCGCGGGAATGACGTGGAAGACCTGTGTCTCTGACCACAGGAAGAAAAAAAATAATGGCCGCAGTGATTGTCAAAAAGGGTTTTCAGGCCGACCACGACTACGCCCTTAAACCTAAGCACACTGATGGAGCTTTAAAGACAAACACAAAAAAAGGAGCATGAACAACCATAGGCAGACCACATAAGGGGCGAACTTCATTACGTGCCGTAAGCTTTTTGTTGGGTCTGGTCCAAAATTAATTGGCTTCAGCAGCCGACAGCTGCCATTTGGATGCCCCTCCATTTGCTATGCTCATGTAGACATGTCAATTTCCACAACACACAACACTCCTGCCTCCACCTCGACGCCCGTGTCCTGTCCCCCGTTCCCCGTCCAAGTCTCCGTCGCCCAGGTGGTAGCTTAAAGATTTATGATAATGTCAGCCGGATGCTAAGCAAACGCAAAAACTTTATCAAACTTCGGCATTAGATTTCGCTCGTTTATCTATAAAACGAGTGAATTCGACTTACTGCACAGAATAGGCGAAACAAAACATAAACGTGTTCCACAATTCAATTTTAATATAATTAAAAATCTATTATTAAAATAACTGAACATTCAGACATTTTCTATAAATCTATAACAAGCCAAAAGCATTGCTAAAGTAATTGAAACTAATAAAGCATTGTTTTTTAATATCAAATTCATTGTTGACAAATTCGATCAAATTTTAGATTTATTGAATTAAATTATTTTATTTTTCAATAGAATTGATTGAACAAATTGTAAATTCAAAAGAAATGCATGAAAGAAATTGTTAATTTCCTTAAATAACAAACTGATTGTTTCTTGTGAAACGTAATGTAAATGCATGCTGGTTGATTTTTTTGACTTCAAAAATTTGTTCATATAAAATTATATTTCTTTCAAACAACATCGAAATTTTGAACATTTGTTTTTAACAGCAAAGTCTCTAGACTTCATTGAAGCATACCAGACAAATTATGTAAAGTACTATTAGAATAAAATAACATAATAGAAAGTCTATTGACTTTCTAATGGAATCCCTTGAGCAGCTAAAAATAGACGATTTAAATTTTAGGCGATTCAAAAAGCGAATTTGAATTAAGAACACACCTTGAATCTGTAAATAGGATTTTGTTTAAAGCTAGGGAGCCTCGGTGACTGTTACCCACACCTAGTTCATTTGGTGTGTGCGTGTCGCAGCTTAAGCGCTTAAAATGCTTTTTGACAACAGCAACAAGAACAACAACAACGACGACAACAACAGCGACAGCGACTGAGACAACAACAGCAGCAAATGATAAATTTGTTTTATCCCACTTTCTATTGCTCCTTCTAGTTCTTGTTGTTGTTGCTCCTATTTCAGTTGAAATCCCAAGTACAGTTATTCACCTCGTGTCTCACTTCTCAGCTCGCATATGTTTCTGTCTCTGTCTCTGCTGTCAGGCTCTGCTTCTGTCTCTTTTGCGGCTTCTGTTGTTCAAAATACATTGCCTATTTTTCAGCGCTGTCGGCAAAAATCAGAACGATGCCAATTTGCGCTCAATTAATTATGCTGTTTATTATTATTTTTGTTTTTCCTTCCCATTTGTGCCTTTTATCATTATTATTTGTGGCAGTTCTTTTCAGTTTGCGGCCGCCTTTGTGTTTATCATCTGTCGCTTTTCCTATTATTTATAAAGCTTCGTGTAATTTGTGCAGACGCTTTGTGGACATTTTTCACGTTTGCCCTCGACGTGGAAATTATTTGCATTTAATTCAATTTGTTGTTAGTGGGCGTGGTAAATCTTTTAGTAATTAATAGAGCGGTTAATGCAAATTTATAAATGGAATTAATTGCGCATTAATTATGTAAACATAATTGACGCATTTAAAAAGCAAAGCACAATCATTCTGTGTCTACTGTGTGTGAATGTATATGAGTATGAGTATGCAAATAAACATATATTTATATGCGTGCTAATTGTAAGGTCTCGTGGGCTATGAACAACAGTCTAAACTGACTAAACAAAATTTTAAATGACCATTTCCCTTCTTTTAAAAGGAGTTCTAGATTTTCTATAAAAAACACCATGCATAAAATTCGCCAATTTTTATTTCGTTATTGTTTCTTATTCTTCTAAAAATGTTGACTACGTTTGCTCGTTTGGGAAGATCGGCTTTCACTTCACCCTGACTAAAAGGGTCTTTGCTTTTTGGCTTTAGCAGCTAAGACCGTCGCACAGTCAGCCTTTCGCGTATTTTATATACCCTATTGCCATAAAATGTTCCTGGAAGGGTTTAATGATCTAATGAAAAAGTGTGTGCAAAAGTCAAGCACAGAGACCTATAATTAGAGGTACAGGGTACTTTCTAGTCGAGCCTTTGCAGTTATTCACTCTTTTTCAGTGAAGCCTGCTGTGTTTTTTTCACACTTGATATAACAGTGAGGCATTTGTTTGCACTGTTGCCACGCCCATGACGCCCACACGGGTCGCATGACTGCATTGCTCACTTTGGCAATGCACTTTAGCAACCGAGTGTGCGCAGGTGTGTGTGTGTGTGTGTATGTGTGTTTGTGTATGTGGGTAATGGCCCCCTGAGCGCACAAACAAAACTGTCAACATCCGGAGACAGGGGGTAAGTACGACTAACGGCTGGCAACAGCTGCTGCTGCTGCTTTTCCGACTACTCCCAATCTCTTTTACCCTCCCATTCACCTATCGTCCATTGAGTCTGTGGCAGCTGCCAGCTGCCAGCTGGTGCTCATCCCGGGCGGCAGCTTCAAAGTGCTACGTTTTTTTGCCGCCGTCTAATGCAATTTTCATGCTGCACTGAAGCCAAAAACGCTTCCGTTTCCAGAAAGTCTTTTCATTGTTTCTTTGCTTTGCCAGAAGCGCACAACAAAAGCAATGCGCGCGATTATTAAATTGTTTTCTTTCTCCTCTTTCTCTTTCTCTCTCACTTTCTTTTCCCGTCTTGTTTTTGGTGTTTGTCTGGTTCCTTTATTCACCTCATCCTGGTTATTGTTTAGCTTCTTTCTTTGAAATATCTAGCACATAATGCAATCGTCGAAGCATACTCCGAGTTCGCTTTCTTTTAACAGCCTCATTGACAGGCAGCTTCATTATACCCATCGTCCTGCGGTGCGTGTCAGCGACAGCGCAAGAATGGCCCGAGACAAACGAACGATGCTTTGTGCTATTGGACACGATGATTGCAAGCTGTCAGCGCATTTAATGTGCATTGTTAAGCCCAGTTAATCGATAATGATATCCTTTCCCAACAGGAAACAGGTAAATAATGCCTAGCAACAAATACCTTATATCCCAATGAAAATGCTGAATACTTAACATTTTTATCAATAGATAGCGCTTAGTAATTGTTATTAGTTTAAGCATTAGCATTAACATTACAGCACAACAAATCAAGTACTGGTCGCAGTGCGGAAGGTCTTACTTAACCTAACATAGCATTAGCATTAGCATGAGCATTAGCATTAGCATTAGCATTAGCATTAGCATTAGCATTAGCATTAGCATTAGCATTAGCATTAGCATTAGCATTAGCATTAGCATTAGCATTAGCATTATCACTTTTAATCATAAATAATTAACTAAATAACGATTAACAGAGCAAAGGTAAAATATTTAGTCCACTTATACATAGGCTTGGTAGACTTTAATAGACCCCTTGCCCACCGTTTAAATTTATTAGCCAATGGCGTAATTGCATCTCATAACTTACCTTTAACCAAAGTGAGTATTCCTAGAGGCATAACGAGAACCGCAACCATAAGATCCGTTATGGCCAGCGACATAAGGAAGTAGTTGGTCACATTTTGAAGGCGGCGTTCCCATGCGATGGCTAGGCAGACCAAAATGTTGCCAGCGGCAGTGCCAAAGACCAGGACAAGTGCAAGCAAAGCCCAATAGTTGTTGGCCTCGAATGGTGGATCCACTAGCATTGGAGCTGTCGTCATCATTGGCGTTGTGGACGTATTGCTGAGATTCCAATTAACCACCTGCTGTTGGCTATAATTTCCTGAATTGGGCAGCTGCCAGAGCAAGAGATTCTGCAGCTGTTCCACGCTAAAATCCAGACTGGTCCAACTGCCATCCTCATCCTCACTGCCGCCACCACCACTGCTGCCATCTTCAGGCCCTCCGCCTGCACCTCCACCTCCGCTGTCGTTGTAGCTGAACATTGCATAAACATCCTCTTCCATGTTCGCAGCACCCTGCTTGTTTTGCCTTGTTTACCTTGCTTTTATATTTTATTTTTATATTATGCGCTTCTTGAATTTCTCTAGCTCTCGTTGCTGCACCCTAATTAGCGCATGCATATGCAGTGGCAAATAGTTTTCACAAGCCAATTCAAATTGCAAAATGCAGCAGAAATGCATTCACGGAAATAGGCGCTGCTAAGAAAACGACAAGAACGAGTACAGCAAAATTTTCTACGTTTTTCAAACCAATGCTTTCTGGCTAGGACATTATGTTGACGACAACCGGGCGGATATTGCTAGCAAACATTTGACGGCACAAATTTACCGGAAGTCCCTGCAAAGGAAAACGAGAACTGGAATCAGATCAAGAAATAAAACTTGAAAATAGAGCACGTAGTTGCTAAAAAAAAATAATTACATATATATTCATTATTAAATTATTTACTAGCAAATGCAATTTTCTTAAAACAAAGTGAAAAAATTCAAATGGAGGACAGTCATTGATTAATTTCTGAGATTTGGAGACAATAACAGCTGCAAATAATTATTTTACTTTTACGCTGTGACACAATATGATTTAAGGACACTATGTAATTATAATTTTGCTTTTCACCATCTGTTGGCAATTTAAAATATCATTGTATAATTTGTTGTACGAATATTGCTAAGTTTATTTAACAATATTTAAAATTCAATTATTTGTCGCAGGAATACAAAATTTAATTTAAGTTGGAAATATATAAAATTGTTTTGAATTCAAGCAGCAGCAATAGCTATGTTTGACTGAATCAATAATATATAATAATAAATTGACAGCAATAAATGAAATACAATCCATGATTGCCTCAATTTGTTTCATTGTTGTTGTTGATTTGGAAAGTTCTGTCGATAATTTATAATACACGTGGCCAAGAGGATGGTGACAAAAAGCCAAAGAGGTGGAATTCGTGTGTGTGTGTGACTATGGATAAATAATTGAGACATATTTCATGCGAAATCGTTGGATAAAAACCACAAAAGCCAAAACACAGAAAGTCAGCCACACATACTATACACAAAAATACAATCAGACGCAGTTGGAAAATATTAATCAAAAAGCGTAAACAAAGTGGAGAAAAAAAGAAAAATTGAATTTATTTTTGCACAGACCACAAATAGTTGAGTGAAATATCTTTTGAGTGTCATTTTTGAAGCTGGCTAGTTTTAAGGCTGATTGGCTTGTGTCTCTATGTTTGTGTATTTGTGTGCATGTTAGAGTGTGGTTGTTTGAGTGTTTTAGTGTGGTCAGCCACAACAACAATGAATGGACTCAACTCGACAGCACCTTGTTGACTTTACGAGTGTTTGCCACATCTCTGTTCCCCGTCCCCTGTTGTTTCCCACTTTCAGTGTCCGCCTTGACCAGTTGTTGGCGTGCTCTGTCAAATGTTCAAGTGTCAATGTTGTTGTTAATTAATTTTCCTGACTGACTGATGCATGCCATAGATAAGAACCAAACGGTACCAGCTCCAGCTCCAACTAACGCTGACCTGATCCCTTGTCCCTAGTTCCTTGTCCCTTGTCCGAGGGGCTGTCCTCAGTCGCCTTGATAAACTGTTTATTGTGGTTGTTGTTCTTACTGTTTACCAACTTGTTGTTGCTTTTATTGGTTGTGCTGCTGCTGCTGCTCTTGCAGGCGGCTAATGACAGTCAAACGACCACTTCAGCTCGTTTCGAGTGTTTAAATTTCAAGCTACTACGTGTTTGTCTGCATATCCTGTATTTGAGTCACAGTGGAGTATATTTACTACTTAGGATCTTTCAATGAATTGCTTGAAATCCGTGCAAATGTGGTAACACAGCATTCTTAAGTTGACAGCATCCCAGTGACAAGTTGGCAGTTCTTTTCAAGTCCGGACACCATTACCGGTTTAAGGAGGATTATAGAGCGAGCCTTTTATGCCATATAAAAAAATAATATACTTTCATAATTGTGATTCAGTTAATTTTGATTTTTTAAGATTTTAATTTAATTTTTATTGAAATGTTACATTTGTTATTTATTTATTTATTTTTCAATAACTAAATTATATTATTTCAAACTATGAATTTTATATTATTGTATTCCGAGTCAAGTATTTCGATAATTTAATCTTAACAGTTACGATTTTTTAATGTAACTCGGAGATCTCTTCTTCATGTACAGGATATGCCACGGCCGGTTAGACCCAACTTTATATATAAGTGTGTTTATTAAAGTGGGCTACATACATATATATCTCTTTTATTTTACCTGTATATAAATGGCCTGTCAGCACACAAAACGAACTCAAAGTCGACCCGGAGCCATAATTATTTGTATGTGTGCGGGAGAGTGTTTGTTTGTGTTTGTGTGTGTGGTTGTGTGTTCCACATCAATGACGGCCATTTGGACATGAATTGCACAAAGCCCACACACTGTATACACGCTGGAGTCGATTCGAGCTGCGGCTCGGACAGTATGTATCGAATAAAAAGCAGCGCACCATTAGTCATATTAATCCCAGCAGAGTCATTAAGTCGTAAAATTGCTATAGGCTCAGAGTATGGAAGGCGGGACGTTGACGTTGAGAAGATGGCAGTCGAACTCAGGCTGTAAGCTTACATTTCCTTTTTGACTGATATATCCTTCAAGTATGAACATACAAAAATACATAAATACTAGCACATTTGCAAAAGGTATTTGGGTCAACTTTTGGGGCATTCATTAAATGAAAGCGCTTGACTTTAAGATGCCCACGTCGTATACTTAATATTGATAATGTGTTAAGTTCAGAAAAAAGTGTCAAACGAGCAACAACAAACGCAATTTTCCTAGCTCACGATTGTCATTCAGAGATAAGAAATAAGACGAGATGAAAGTCAGTCGTGTATATCAAAGGATCTCGCTAAATCCTTTAATGTCAGTTTTCAAAAGAAATGTCGTAGTTTGGACAGCATAGGAAAGTCAAGGACATCGTCAACGATATCAATTAGAAGTAGTAGAAGTCACGATTGAGATGAAGAACTTGCTGACAATGTTTGCCAAATATAACAAAATTTAAAAAGCAGTCAATAAGCGTTAATAATTAAAAGTCATGTTTATTGCACAGCTACAGGAAAACACTACACACATATCACGTATACGCCAGATATGTCTGAGAATACGACTCGTCAAGTTGTCGACAACAAAACGTTGAGCAAATGTTTGCATTAAAGTATTTTTAACGTGCTAACGACAACAAAAGAATCAACTTGTCACAGCTACCCTCCCCCTCACTAACACACAACCCTCACTGTAGATGCCCCAACAGTCAACGGGTGTCAGTTGGCATATTTATTTGCGTCAGCAGCTTAAGGTCGTGTTTGATTTAATTTCTTGTATTATTTATTTATGTTTTGTTATTCTTGTTGGTGTTGCGATCAAAGCCGCTTGTGCTCTTTAATATTTTTGCGGGGAGGAGCTGGACAGGGGCCAATTGAATGTTGAATTTGGTAAGAGTAGAATATTTGGTTGCCTTCATTGGCTTCTTTAATGCAAATTAATTTCATTTATTTTCTTTGTGTATTTTGTGTAATTGAATGTCGAAATTGATTTCGTTATTGCGCATATTTCAATTATAATTAATTTATTTGCATTTTACTTTGGTGGGGTACAGTGAACACACATCGAGTTGGTCGCAGCTACATACGTATAGTCTACTTTTGTGCGCTGATGTAATAGGTATTACCATTGACTAGAGTTTTCCGGTTTCAACGCCTTTCCCAACTAACACAAAAATATTATTTTGTGCGCATTCTTTGTTCCGGGGCAGCCGCACCCATCTGACAGACTGACAGGCGGACGGACAGACAAAACACGCAGAAGTAACTTCTTCTACCCGCCGCTCCACCTTCAGTTGCAGCACAGCCAACGATTAATCACAGTTACAGTTGCGTTTTTTACGCAGTTCGCAGTTCGCAGAACAGGTGAGTCGTCGGTTTGTTGGGCTTATGCTTTACATTTTTTTTGTCGTCCATTTTCCATTTATTTTTAGTCACAATGACGAAAACACTTAATGATGAAGCATGAGTAAATGCTAGAACGAGCAAGGGATATATCTCACCAGGAAGTCACAAAACAACAGCAATAGGAACTCACTTGACAAATATTCGCATGCTCTAACAGAACGAATAATTTCAAACATGCTTCCTATCTTGGCAAAAACGTTTCCTTATACTTTTCAAGGCTATAAAAGGTTTTTCTTGCTATAAAATTATTTACTTACAAAATTTTTATTTATTCAAGGAATCTAACTAAATATAATAATTTTAAAGTTAGTTTTTCACTGCTTCAAGGCGAAGATCACATAATTAAATAACACATATTTAATTTTTGATAATAATATATATTTATATATTATATATGATATTTTGTTTGTCTCTCTTTTTATTAGATTAAAAATGTGTACCTAGGGGAACAATCAATAAATTGTGTGGATTTTTTTACGTTAGTGGATTTATATTTTTTTATTTATTGCTCGCACTTTTCAATTGACCCATGACAGCAGCGGTTGTTTTTGTTGTGCCAATCGCTGGATTAGAGTATTTGCGTCTCGTCTAGTTGTTTTCGTTATATTTAGTCAGTTCTATTCATGGTACACTTTGCAACGCGCCATTAATCACGTCGAGAGGCAGTTGCAGATCTCCGCACTCCTTGGACCACAACTATAATATTTAGTTGTCATAGCGAGTTGGCACTTAAAACGTTAGCTAAATTTACACATGCACTCAGGACGAATCAACAGCAGCAAGACACATCAGGACACCAGGAGAGAAAGAGAGAGATAGAGAGAGAGAGGGGAAAAAGGGCTGCCAAGGACCATCTGGATGTAGCGTAGTCAGGTCAGGCTGTCTGAGGCGTGACTGACTGTGGGCGGCAACTATAACACTTATCGTTCATTATTATCTATCTATCTAGAACCACAAGCACACATGCTCACACACATGGACACACACACCCACGCACACACACACATATATATAATTGATATCTTTTCTGCCACCGAAAACGCAGCGGAGACAAAAGCATCGTTGGTCAGAACATTGTTGCCAATACCGTGGAGAAAGGCGTCACCAGCTTGTTATAATTTAGAGTATGGCGCAAGTTGACATTGTGGGCGTGGCATGCTTAACTTGGCTTACGACTACATCGTGGACTATAAATTAAATTCGCTTTGCGAAGGGCGAAGGACAAACGGGAAGAAAGTTCAATTAAGACGCACTGCTGTGGCAGCTAGCTCAAGAGGAAGAGAGAGGGAGACAAACGATGAGAGAAAGAGAGAGAGAGTGTTGTTTTGTTTTGTATCGTATGTGAATGTGTGCTTGTGTGTGCTGGCCCTTGTGCTCGTGTGGTTTTATTAGCAATTTCATTAGCTTGTCGCTGTTGGAGATAAGCGAAACTAGTGGAAAGACCTTATAGTCGAAAGAACCCGACTTTCAGAGACCCTGTATTTATTTTTGTATAACACACTACAAATTTTGTATTTTATAGCGTCAGTGCTTTCTTCTTTTTACTTTGACTCGGAACCAAAATCCAAGGATTAAAAATTTCACTGGTAATGAGGCAATTTTTATTTAAGAGAAAAATTCTTAATCAGCTGAATATAATTGCACTGATTAAAAAGCGGCTTCTAAAATCAAGAACATTATTTAAAAAAGAATTGTTGTAATAAATAAAAGTTTTAAAAAAATATTAAATGTGTAGAATCTCAGTTTTCTACTTATATTTTCTCATAAAATAAAGAATTTTCGTCTAAAGAATCAGTAGTATATACATAGTTTTGTAGCCCAAGATCGTACATTCTTTGGGATCTAGATGCTTGATATTGATCAAGAAAATATATCGCCTTTATGCAGTCCACACATACTGTGACAAAGTTAAAAGACCCTTCGCAATTATTGAGTGCAGGGTCTAAACATAGCTGAAGGCGACCCTCAGGACCAATATCCTTTGCAGCAGCAATTAGAAGCTTGCTAAACTAATTATCCTTGTCTACTGATGCACATCAACCAGTTGTGGTTACGCTCGATGTCAATACGAGTTATTTAAGTTAACACAAGTGTGCGTTTTAAATCGCTAGAGAAACGCCCCAAGGCTGCAATAAGTTTGCGAACGTAACTTTGATTAGTGACAGCTCATTTGTTTGTTTATACACTTGCCACGCCCACTTCGCTCTTGAGCGCCTCTAATTGCCGGCCAATTAAACGCAAATTGACAATGGCAAAATAATTAGACAAACTGTGACAATGGCTTTGGCAATGTCTACGTGGGGGCGGTGTGTTAACGTTAATCAATGAGGCGTGACAGAAATCACAGACACACAAACAAACGCATACAGACAGGCACACACACATACACATGCACAGAGACATATACATATATTGGAGTCACTGATTTGGGTCGCTGCTTGGCCAAAGGAAGATGAAATCAAATAAATATCCTGACGCAAAATCGTAGTAAAAATCATTCGGGTCGGGATTCGCATGTGGGAAAGGCATTGGAACCCAAATCAAATTGAGATTTATGAGCCCAGCGATGTGTGTCTAGGTCAGCATATTGTTGTTGTTGTTGTTGTTGTTGCTGCAGCTGCTTACTTCAATTTTTGCACATTGTTTTCCATCATTATGTATATGCCCACGGTCTATTCTCAGGCCTGTTTCACGCCTGCGACGCGGCCTTGACCAAGCATAACAACAACATTAATGGAATATAATCAGCAGGTGCGCAAATTTTATGTTTAGCTACGCGTGAACCAAATTATAATAGTTAAAAGAAGAAGAATGGAAAAATTCTATAAGTATGCCGGTAGTTGAATGCCCTTACCGTTTTTTCTATTAACAAGTATATACATAATATATTCTATACTTTTATTTAACTACTATTTGTTCAATTATTTACATAATCTAAATTAGTCGACAAAAACTATTGTTAGATATTGAAAATTTTATTAAAAGATATGTGGCAATCTTACAAATTTATTTAAATTCTACAAATCTCTAGAGATTTTTTGGAAGCTGAAAGTAACCAAACGAGAATTTCGCTGTACTTGAAATTATTGCATTATTTTATACAAAACATTAAATCATTTGAATTAAATGTAATGCGCTTTTGTTCAATTCAAAAATCTATTTTATTTAATTTAAGCAATCGACAAATATTCTGAGATTTAACATTAATTCCTTTTCTAAAACATTATCCACCAATTGTGCCAGCAGCATTGATATGCTCATACCAATTTCTAGGGCATCAAAATAAATGAACACAATTTTATTATATTGATTTGGTCAAGTCAGAAGCCATGAGCCATGAGCCATGAGCTAAGCAACCGTTTCACTTTCTAGCTGATCGTTAACTTGGCAACAATATTTTGATGACATATTTTGCTATTTGCGTGCATCAATTATTTATACCCCACGCACACACACACACACACACACACTCACAGACACTTAAGGCCGATGGGCGGAAACCCTTCTTGCCACACATTGCACAATTCGATTTGTGTCATAAATTGGCAGCTGACAGGGGCAGCAATAAAAATAAGCGGCCATAAAATTCAATTATGGCCACAACAAGTGTACAAACAAACACATACCCACACACACCATTGCACATAATGTAGTAGATACTCAGTACACACACACACACACCTACACTGACTACATATTTTCTCGCCCCGCTCCATACGCAATCAATGCAATCAATTGTGTATGCATCCATGAATTCATGTCCCGCCTTCACTTCTCCTCCTAACTACAGATTCAGCCAAATGGTTTGTTGGCTTGCCAATGCAACCGCACACTCGGCACAAACACACACACACCCAATACATGGCAAATGGAACATACAAAGCGACAATTTGGCTAGCGTTAGTTAGTAGAAGCAGCAGAGAAGCAACTGTCGAGTTTAGCAACATTTTTGGTTACTTTCTAACGTTCTTAACAAGTTAACAGCATTCAGGGTAGCTTGACTACAGAATACCCTGTACCAAGGTGGATTTATAATGGTGATGTATTCGTTTGACGTGCTCTCTTTTTCGGGGCGCAAATGTCATTACGAAAGCAAACATCGTAGTAAGCGGTTGTATACGTATTAAATTCTCTAAAAAATGCGCCTTGTGTGAAAAATACATATGCCGCTCGAACGCAAGTCGTTTGGTTTGTGTTTCCAGAGATATGTAAAAGAGACAAATAAATGCAACAGGAACTGTGGGAGCATGCACCGGTGAGCAGCTTCCACAAAGAGAGCAACAGGGATAACAGCGTCAATGCTGACGGCTAACAGGAGCTTAACAGATCTTCATAATCACAATTAATTAATTGGTTACCTACGGGTCATTACAGGAACAACAAGACAAACATGCCATTGCATTTTATTTTCATTTTATATATTGCACAGCGCACAAAACGAAAATGAGCGAAGAGTATAGAAAACCAAGCAAAACAACTTTTCTATATATCTATCTCTGTCGTCTCTCTCATGTCAGACTCTCTCTGAGAGTTGACAGCAAAAGCTTCGCCCCGAGAGAGAGCGAATACATCACCATTATTAATCCACCTTGCCCTGTACCCAGTAGTTCAAGGAATACTAGTTTAATATACAAATATCTTATGCCGTATTTTTGTATAAATTTTTTTTCAAGATGTGACTTCTTCTAATAGATACCAAAAATGCTGTATCCAAATCTAAAAAAAAAAACCAAATAATATTGAGAATAAAAAGTTAGCATAATTAATTTATATTTTCAAAAGCCATAAGCTACTTTCGTCAATGAAATTTATTATTTATGCTATAAAGCCTATTGCAAATAATTTATTTAAGTTTATCTACCCCATTTTCAAAATTGTACTAGGTATAACAACAATGTGCGCAGTTCACCACATGCAATAATACGAGTATTCCATATGATGATGCATTTGAAGAGCACTTATCAGACACACACGCACTACCGTAGAACGAGATAGAAAAAGGAAATAACGCAGAGAGAGAAATATAGGGAAAGAGACAGGAAGAAGGGACACGTTATAAATTTTCGAATTGCAACGATATGCAAAAACGTAGCACTCGGTTAAGAGCCCAATGGAAAATTTATTGGTTTCGTGCATTTGAATTGTCGCAATGGGACAATAGGAAGAAGTTGAGGGGGATGGACAGAAAGAAGAGGAATGGCCAATCGAATGGAAATTCAGTTGGGACCTGGAGCCTGTGTGCAACAGTTGAAACATTTGCGAATTTACCTTTACTTTGTGTTATTAACTTGATGGGAAAAATACTCATAACAAACAAGTTGGAATTTAATAAATATAAGCTTGTATAGACAAAAATATTTAAAATAATTACTCGTAAATAAATCAAAGAGCAACATTATTTAAAGCTTGAAATAAATTGATGAATATAAAAGCATTTGTGTATTTAATATATTTTATTTAAATTTGTAATCTAATAGTTGACAAAATTTGGTTGATAATAGTAACAAAAATCACACCAAAATATGTAACGTGAATATATTAAAATTTTATTTAATGAAAACATTTGCCGTGTTCACCAGAACTAATTAATCAGTAATCATGTATCACAAATCAAAAACTTGTTTATGAGCTTCTGCTGAACGCTTTGTTGGAATTTTAAGGCAAAATTAAAGTTGTAATTTCTTTTTTTTGAAGGTGTTAATATTTATTTAGAAAATTTAAAACTTTTTTAGCGCATATTGCTGAATGAAATGGGAATCAACACAGCAAATTAATTAAGCCAATATTGTATGCGCATTTAATATTTTATATGAGAAAGTTTAAGGCACTTCTCCTAACCATATTCCTTAAAAATAGTTAGCAGATTCCAACGGTTTCATTATTATTTTGTCCTATTTATTTTCAAATCTTGTTCTCTGTTGATTGCGATTCGTTGTTTCGATAACAAAGCATCACAATCACAGAATTTCAGCGAACTATTTTGGTGATGAATTTTTAATCATCATAATCAAAAAATTAGAAATCATGATTGCTCATTACTGTTGTTTACCAGAAAAATCTTACAAATTTCATAGATTTTTTGTTGTCGATTTGTTCTGGTGAACACGGCTATTCTCTTATAAATTATGTAATTAATCTATATAAATAATATAAAACTCAAGGTCAAGTTATTGACTTAACAAAATTTAAAGATTAGTTTAATGCGAAATTTCCCTTAAACTTTGATCTATGTTCAGAATTTCTTCATTTATAAACATAACTGATAGCAATGCAATTAATTTAATGACTTTAATTCTTTTATTGGTCTTAGAAGTCATGATCTATTGTCAAATTATTCGGTTTATGGCATTTTAATGGACTTAAAATGGGCGCGTAACAATAAATCAGGTTAATCGGTAAGTGAGACAACACTTAACACATTTTTCTATCAACCACATTAACATACATACACACAACACACGCTTTGTTCTGTTCCACATAAACACATCGAAACATACATGGAATTGTTCTGTTGTAATATCGCATTAAAGGGGGAGCTTATCAAGGGCACAGGCATCATGAAATTCTGTCAGTGTTTTGCCTTTGGCTATGGCTCGTCCTTAATGTCATTAAATCCTATCAATTTTCGTCAACAACAAATTTAAATATTTATGTAGCAGCTTAGGCAGCCAACAACAACAGCAACAACAATAATCAAACCAAAAGAAAAGGTTCAAAAATTGCCAATAAAAGAGAGGAATGTGGTCCAATGGATGGATGGATGGATGAATATACTTAGGATATACTCGTACTCGCACTCGTATATAATATGTTGATGATACTTTGCCCCAACCAAAAATGAACCCAAAATGCGTCCAAGCACTTAATTGAAGCTATCAATATGTACATAAGAGCCTGTATGTATATATGTATGTACCATATGTGAATTGTGTGCATAGTCTTTGCCTTTCTTTGTGCTTTCACCGGAACGCTCCACTTTATACTCTCTGTAGTCATGTGACCTTTAAAACGAGCATATTGAAAATAAGTAATCGTTTGAATACGACAAACAGAATTATCTTTTTACATATTTTCCTGATATCACATGAATATTAAAAATACTTGATTAAAAGAGACTCTGTTCTTTGATTTTTTAAAATTAATACTTGGCTAACTTCCGATTTATCATCATGAAATTTGTAATCGCATTAGCCTTTGATATGTTGTAAAGCGCAAAAATCTATCCCTATTCTTGGTGCTTAACATTCTCTACTATTATTATAATTTATTCTACTCAATCGATTTAAGATTACATAAATATAACAGTATTTAAAGCTGTATTAACTTTTTATGCAACTCAAGCGTCTGAAAGTAAGTAAAGGATATCTCAAGGTCGGGATCTCGACTATAGCCTTTCCCGCTTGCTTAACATCTAACCTATTTTGGTAATGGTATTTGGTAGACCAGTATTACTTGCCATTTTTTGTATCTCTTAATTTTTTCACATGAAGGATTCATGTCTTTGTATCTGTATCTGTGAACAAATGTATCTGTATGTGTCCTGTATCTGCAATTTAACATGTGAGAATCTCTTAGTTAGTACCATTTCTTTTCAGGCTTTGTTTTTCTTTAATTTACCAGCTAATTATACTTAGTTTTTCAACTTTTACTGCTGCATGTGATGCTAATTTCAAATGTGTCTAAATCCCTCCTTTTGTAAAAGTATTAATTAAGTTTTCAGAGTCAAAGGGAGAGGAGAGATGTTTTCTAGTTATTTTTAAAGGATGCTCTACAAATATAAACTGTACCCCATGTAATTTCATCTGAGTGCTATATGCTTTCCCAGCACAATCTCCTTTTTTCCCTCACCCCTTTCGCTAGAGCGACAGCAATTAGCTACTTTAATAGCTTTAAGGTAGACACTTTTCACAGCTTTTCACAGCTTTTCACTTTTCACTTATCACTCTTAGCTGTGCTTCTGCCTCTGTCTCCGTAATGTGATAGATAGACTAACGTGTTGACTGCATCTACCGCGTTCCCCGCTCTTATTTATTCCCTATCTCAATGTGCTCGGCGTTGTCGCGTTTAAATCAATTTACGCGCGCTTTGGCATATTTAGTGGTCCCGTCATGGCTAAGCATGGAAATGCTGTGTGCAGGGAATACGAGTAGAGGGGTGGGAAAGTGTAAGAGGGGTATTCGGCATGGCTGCTGTTGGATGGAAAATTGTAAAGTGCCGTTGACAGATTTTTCTTATTTTCGGCTTCCCTCTGTCAGCATTTGCAAACCCCCTCCCCTCCTCTTTCCACCGATGCTAGACAGCCCATCGCCTGGAGGGAAGAACAGAAATTCTTCGGCATACCGCAAACACTGTGATATTTATGAAAAAAGAGAAGAGCGAAAAAATGAGCGAAACTAGCACAAATATGCGAGACTTTGGTCTTGAGGTATTTTATAGTCTTAATAAGTGAGCAATATTTTGTACATGTGTGTATGAAAAGAAGCATATGGAATGCGCCTCAGAAATTTAATGTTCACTGGGAAAATCCTTCGATTAAAGATACAATTTTGATACAGTCCTGGTTACATAATATCAAATATGTTTATTGAATATGGTATACGTAGATTTAACGTATGCGGAATGAAATACGAACAACTGTTGTAATACAAATAAAAAATGTATTTCAAGTCCGACCAACTTCTATTTTTGATATGTTTTTAATTAGACTATAAGCTATTTTACAAAAAATATTCATGACCATAGCGATCTGCCTTCCTCATATTTGCGGGTACCTTGAGCATAGCCTCCTGAATTCCCTTTGTACCCATTTTAGCAAGCTCTCTTTTGATTTTTAATATCAAACAGTCGATGTTTTGTGGCTTATATTCCTTACTCCAAACATTTCTTTTCATATTTGACCAAAACTTTTCCATGGGCTTTAACTGAGGCACGTTTGGAGGGTTTTGCAGCTTAGGCAGGAAATCAGTGACCAAGTGGTCAAGAGCCTTCAGAGTTGTTCTGGCAAAATGAGCAGACGCTAAGTCGGAAAAAACACCGTATTATCATTCTCATAATACTTATCAATAAATTTTTTAAGCGCCGGAAGATAATTGTCCTTGTAATTTTGCGAATTCAAAGCCAATCCTGCCTTAAAAAAGACAGGATCGCTGTTTCCACGCTCGCTTATGACCAGCCACAATAAAAACCTTTGTTTATGTTATTTGAGTTACATTCTCAGGTGTTTAAATATTAGGAAGCCTAAAGTAATAATTCTGAGTCCACTCATGACCCTCCAATGTGAAAAACGTCTCTTTATCCATTATGCAAATCTTTAAACTGCTCGCAGAAAACAAATTTCTAGAAAGCGCACGTAGCCGAAGTTTAATTGTCTCTCTCTGTACTTCTGTGACTTAAGGAACGGTTTTTTTATAACATATCATCACTCCAATGTCTTTTAAATACTTTTTCACCGTTTTGTCGTTCACTTTGTATTTTTTGGCAAACGCACGATTCGATTTATATGTGCGACCCACAATTTCAGCCTATTATTTGGCTCTAACTTAAGACTACTATAATGGAAATTTTTTTCCGGATCCAGGGGCTCTTTCCATTTTTTTTGCATTCTAAACATCCGAAATTATCTTATAAATAAAAGTTTTCTTGAAGCCCATAGCAGAAAAGTATTGAAAAATTTAATTTTTCGGCTGAGATGGATTATTTGCGCAATATGTGCAAATAAATTTTCGACACTCTGCTGTGATCAGTGACATTACCGCGACTGTGCATTATCTAGAAAGCTAATTTTTGATGCTATACATGCTAAAATAGTACCATTAATTATAGTAAGTTTTGTTTTGCGCTGTCGATTATGGGAACTTATTGAGAACATGTTCAATTTTGTTCGTATTTCATTCCGCATACGTTAGTTTCGGATTTAGTTTAGGAAAATACTATAAGAGAGAGTTCCTAAGTAATGTATGATACCTAATTTGAAAGATCTTTAAGAAAAAGGAATAATTATATAGAAAAATACTGACAAATTAAAAATAAATAAATACAACATTAAAATTTAAAGTAAAATTATATTAGGAGATATTATATAATACTTAACTAAACTGGCACATCGAAATTTGAAAAAAAATGAATACTTTTATATCCGAAATTGATTTAAGCTCTGTTTAATTTTATACATCAACTTGTAACACAATACTTTAACGATTAAGTAAATAATTAATGAAACACTTAGCATACAAATACTATTTGTACCTATATTCATATTTAAATAAAGCTTATCGTCAATCCATAAATAGTTGTAGCCGCTTAACAGTAATAAACATGCGGCAAAAAAAAACATACAAATAAGGTCAAATAAAACCACCAGAAAATTTTATTATATAGGTTACGTTTGTATTATACCCTGGGTATATTTGAAACAAGATAAGCTGACGGATCCTAAAGACACGTTCTTATTTAGATTTAAAAGGATTAATATGAAATTGAAAATCAACGAACGTTAACGTTAACGTTATAGAAAAGTACAACATTTGAATATGCTTTTAAATTCCAACTTTAAATTTAATAAGGCCCGTATTATCGTACCTTAGTTGAATTTTATCTGAGTTATATTTTCAAATTTTACATTAATTACTATGCATTTTATATCAAGCTATTACTTCGATAGCTAGTCATTAAAAAAATTACCAAAAATAAAAGAGGAGAGTCTAAGAATATAATAACCAAATTGGTTAGTTCATTAAATTTATTCCACTTTTCGAGAGCAGAACATTCCCTTTTGTCAACGACAAACCGACGGGGTATAATTATAATCAGCTGTCAGGCCAGTTGCTACTCATAAATCTCTAAAGCGTAGCCGAAATCAATTGGGTGTACTAAGTTAATACTTATCATTCGCAGGGGTTTTACGTCACGGCAAAATTCACGGCGACTGTCATCATTTAGAAGGGGGAGGGGAAGAGGAAATCGGCAAGTCGAGAGGTCGGTGAAGGCGGTGACTTATTCAGCCTGGACGTTTGATTTTTATTATTAACACGTGACTGAAATGCGGCTAATTCAAGCGAAAATTTAATTAAAAATTTTGCGCTAAATAACTAAAGAGAGAATGGCCAAGTAAAAGAGAAAAATGTGTAGAAAGTGGGTAAAGGAGAGAGATAATACGCGACAGGAACAATTAATAGGTAGGATGGGGATTACGAGTAAGAGGGATGTATGAAGACAGGAGAGGTAGCTTCATTTGAGAATTGTTCGCATGATGTTGTTCATTTTGCTGATGCCTTGTAAATTGTTCTATGGTCACTTTTGTACATGTTCTTGTTGTTGCTTTTGCTTTTGCTGCTGTTCGAGTCAAAGAATTTTCACGTTTTATGGGCATTTTTAATTGCAAGCCAACAGTTGTCCTGGTCGTCCTTTTCTTTGGGTAATGGTTAAGCCTGAATGCCTGAGCTGTCGTCCTGACAACAATGGCTGATGCCAGAGAAACCATAAAGCAAGCCTTGAGATAGCCGAGTGACAGCGACACACGAGAAAGGAGAAAATCGGATAGTGACAGAGATGATGCCGCATTTCGTCGATAGCAATTCAGAGCTGGACAATTTATCGCTATTTAATACCCGTTGATTAAGTTCCGAGAGAGCTATTTTATTGAAGCCGAGCTTCTTCCTTTGAGTAATGGCTGGCTTCGAAAAAAAGTTTTACTTTCAGTTTTTTATTTTAGTAGAATAGCAACAATAAAATAATTACCCTTGGAATCTTTTTATTAAATAAGTTTACATGTTTCAAGGCTCGAAGAAAACCCCTTGTGCTCAGGGATATCTGAAATTTTAGAGGTTTTCAAAACAATTATAAAAGCCATTGAAATTCAAATTGTCGTCGAATGCTGGCGAAACAAAAGAAACCACAGCAAAATTACAGACATGGTCTCAGACACAGAGATAGCACTCTGAGCGAAACTCACGCTAGTGAGGAAACCCAAATCCAATTGCTATTTCAGCTCGCTTTTGTTCAATTATTATTGTTCTGACTTAGGAGTGGGGGGAATAAGGGTTTCGTTTTCATTTTCATTTTTTGGCTTCAAGTTTGCCTGCATTTTAATGGCTGTTTGTTGTTGCAGTTATTTCCCTTATTGTTATACTTGTTGTGCTAGTTGTTGTTAGTGCTATTATGGCTGCAGTCATGACACGGCATTGTGTGCTTAAGGATGCACGCGTTGCACTTGCTACTTGCACTTGGCCCTGCTTCCTCATCCCAAATCCCCGACAGCCCAAAGCGAACACTGCTTGTGACGGCCTCCATTGTCCTTAGTTATTATTACGAATTGTGAAATTTTACACACAATTGACGCCGTATGAACTTTACACGCTGCTTGCAACATTGTGAGGGCTCTAACTTGATTTTACTGTCATTTTCTATACACTAATAAGCTCAAAATTGAGTCCATAATTGGGTCAATTTTCTGAGAATGAAATTGTATTGTAAACAAGAAAATACTACTATGCGTATCTTAAAGATGCTGGAAACTCAATCACATACGATAAACGATTTACTATCAAATGCACATTTATTAAATGTCGGCTCCTACATATATTTCCAGTCCGATATTGATAGATTTATTGATGAGGGGAATTTGCTTAAAATTGTTGATTGAATTAAATTGATTCTTAAACTCCGAACTCAGAGCTTCACAGATAGATTAAGTTTGTAACCATTCTCCACATTGAGGTACAATAACACAAAAATTTATTTTTAAACGCGTCAATGTTAAAGCAGAAATGCTGTAGCGTTAGGAATGTTTAGAAATAAGTTAAATAAATAAATAAATATATATCATTCGCAGTTAAATAAATAAATTATTAAAATTTAAAATTGTACAATTTAATAAATACTCAAATCTTCTTTTAATTGCGATCATTGCTGCTTTTGGCATTACCTTTAACAAGATCTGAATATGAATATCGAATCTCAATCAGTTTACACGCGAAGCATACGAATTGGCCATATTATAAAAATGCTTATTAAATTGAATTGGCGCCTCAAGTTGTGGTTTATATTTAGCACTGGGTAACAATTAGCGCGCCCCTAAATTTGGTGGGCTAAAAACTTTTTTTGGTAACACGCGATATCAAACTGAAATTCAAACTTTATCCGAATTTCAAATTTGAATTCCAAATCAAATAACGTCACTTGTTGTGCCTACGGGTTCGGACGCGGGCTCGGTTTCGATTTCGGGCTCGGAATTGAAATAGGTTGCCATTGACAGCGTTGACTACCATCCGTTTTGGTACCGTTAACGTGCAACGCCGACCAGGAACTGAAATTGAAACTCAAACAGACATTGAATTTGGCCCAAACTGTTGCGACAACAGACAAGTCCGACCGAATCAAGCGAAATCCGAAGGCAACAGCCGAAGCAAACGACAAACCGACAACCGCTAACCGACAAACCAACGACAGACAAGGGAAACGGCTTCCAGTTGCAACCCATTCCAGTGTGGCGCTGTCGCTCAGCAGATGAAGGTGGCACTGATAACGGAGTCAGCTGTCAGCTGCCAGCTAACTGGTCTAACAGCTGATGGCCCAAAACAGAGTTGGAGTCGTTAACTTCCCCTTGCTTGACATGTGAAGCGATGTCAATATAAAGAAACATTTTACAGCTACTCAACTAAAAAATTTGATTAAAAAAAATCTTAAAAAATGAAAAAGAATAAAAAATGAGAAAATTAGTATTTTTGCGTATTCTTTAATTTCTCAATACTTACTTGACTGGGCTTCTAAAAAACTAAAAAATATTTATTTATGAATATACTGCTAGTTTCTAAGAAAATGTGGCTGCTTTACTTAATAATGTATTTCTGCCACAGTCTTTTAGTTTCTACTCCACTTTTACTGAAATTTCTTCTACACCTATTCTGTTTCTACTACGATATCTGCTCCACTTTCTACTACAATTTATACCATACATTCTACTACAATTCCTTGCCAAATTCCTGTTCAATGTTCTACTACAATTTCTACTACGAAATGGCGCCTGCGCAAACTCATCCTACATTGCCAACCTACGCTGGAAAGGCGGCACTTTCCGGCCTGAAAACGAACTGTTGCTCATTTGGAAGGCAACGGTTGTGAACAGCACAGAGCAGGATGGGACCAGGCAGGACAACTGAACCCGTTATGTCGTCGGCCGAGCACTTTCAATGCAGTTTTGTACACCTTTACTCGTACCTTTTAGCCTCTTGCATACGATAACACCTTGGATAGAGCCTCGGACTACATGCGCTCGCTTGCCATCAATTTCAAAATTTTGAATGGGGGGAGAGGGGATGCAACGGGACACGTTAAGTGTTTTTGGGATGTGGCCGGTGTGGCCTGACGATTGGCTTTTTGAAAAAGGATTCCCAATTCTGAAAAGTGGAAGTTGTGTGTCCTGGCTGATGGGAACATCGATTAGTTTGGCTCTAAATGCATCTGACCTTGTCCCTAGCCCTTCCCCCCCTCTCTCTTCATAGCCAACTATGTGCGACATTTATCATAGCAGGAAGTTAAAATGCTTACACTGCACTTCCGTTGCCAATTCGAATTATCATTGTCTTTTTGGTTCGATGTGCGAGTATTTACGCAGAGCTTAACTACATATATGTACATTTATTTAGCAAAATTGCATTTCAATTTAAAACATTTCAACCGATTCATTTTTGTTTGTTAATTTTCGTTTCCGAGTGAAAACTGAACATTGTAATCGCATTACATCAATTTTTGCGCATAAAATGAAACAGAAAAAAGTAAAATTATTTTAAACGAGTTCTGAATATCCTTGCAAAATTGTTCAATTATATACCCTATGTAAATGTTAGAATTTAACAAAAAGATCAAAAAGGTATTTTGATAAAATTTTAAATGTATTGAAATAATTTAAGTTATCTTTAAACTCGCAAATTAAATTTAATCGTTTTTTGTAGTTCAAAAATAAGTGTTATTTACTGCTTTTTTAGGCAATGTGTCAGATATGAACAGTTCTCGTCGTTTTTTGAACAAATCGGTCTTTGCTCAACCAATAATCAATTTTTTGTTCCCATTTTGCTCGGGTTATTATTTTAAAGTGAGCGAAGAAAATGAAAGTCTTTACAACAAATCTATGCTATTGAGAACTTAGATTTGATGAATGGTCGTTTACCATTGAATAAGAACATTTTGCAGTTTTTTAGTTATGAAGAAACTCAATTTTTGAAGCGCAGAAAATTTAAATTCTCTATTAGTCGTAAATCTTAACGCTGAATAAATAATAATAATGTATGTATGTGAATTTATTATGTGTACTGGAAGTGAATCCGGTATTCATGCTGTTATTGGGGCAATATGCATCTATGTATGGGTCAACTTTTCGAAATTTTGAAAGCCCAAATGGAATATTAAAAAAAATTAGTTGAGTTTTTAAATTTTTTGTTCACCTGGTGACTCTCATATTGTGAGCACTGAATCGGTTTGCTCTCCATAAATTGTTATTGAAAAAACGTTACTATAATAGTTCAGCTGAGAGCACTGAACCAAAAACAAAAAGTAAAAGAATCGAATTGTTCTGTTCAGGCAGAGAGCAAGCGTTCAAGATTTTTTTGGTTATGTCCGTGAGTAGATCGCAAAAGGAAAAACGGTCAACTGTTATTAAGGCTAATAATAAAATTTTATAATATTGATATCTAAAGAGTCTATTTATTACATTAAATATACCATAAGAGATTTCGTAGTAGTTATTCTAAAACTAATCAACCAATTGTGAAATTGAAAAATTCAAATAAATTTTGTAATTTATAAAGTACATATATAAAATTTTATTGATTTTGAAATTTTTTTAAATACGTAACTTTATGGCATCATAAAAAATATGTATGTTATCAGGAATATCGACTGTATGCAACAGAAATTTTTATTAAAATTCATAATGATATTTGGAACACACCTGATAATAATTGTACTTTAAAATTAATTGAATTTGGCGTGGAAAGGAATATTTCAGCTCGGTGGACCTAGAAACAATTAGTAAATTTAGAGCACTTGCATGTATGCCAAATGAGCAAATACGAACAAGTACTCTGGTTGAAGCTAAAATATATTTGAATTTTCTTTAATTTGTATTCAATATAAATTTGGTGACGTTGCGTAAAAGCAACCCAAATGACATTTAAAAAACCTGTTCAAATTGTTGCAATTTAATTAACTCAAAAACTCTACTTATCCACCCATAGACACACTTGTACACACACACACACACACATATGAGCTGACCGCAAATGAAAGCCCTTCCTTGGTTAACCATAAAACCGCTCAACGGTAACCGAATGACCGTTGCCCACAGTAGGTGACTTTTATCTACAAATCAAACCCTTTTCAATGCAAAAACGAGAACTAATTTGAATAATTTATTTAAGCACTGCAAAAACCAACAACAAAGGACATTGAAAATTCATTCAAAGACAGTTAAGAGCTTAGAAACAACAAACCGTGAATAAGTTAAAGGCATGAATTGGTTTCATTATGTTTTTGGCTACCAGAGGAATTTCAATTTGGTGCATCTTAAATTTTTGACAACTTTAAACAGTCGACAATGCAATGAGCTTGTGCGTAAACATTAATTAACAAATGTATATGTATGTAAATGAGATAACTCGTACACACAGTGCTAAAGTGATGACTCTACTAACGAACAGTTGACAATAATTCACAAATTTAATGGTACGAATGATTTACAAGCAAGTTGGGTAACAGCAAAAAAGTGACACATCTAAAATTATGTAAATCCCAAATCAAACGAACCTTATAGTATAATTATTCTACTAAGCACTTTAGGCAATGCGCACTGTGCCCGCTTATTTAGAGCCTGAACTGATCCGTTGCGTGTGCACAAAATGACAGCAACTTCACGTGAAAATAGACTTGTTGTTTGTTATTAAGCTGCAAATGAGATGAGTTTGTGTAACATGCAATACGAGTTTGGCCTCAATTAGGTAAACTGGGGATGTGGACTGAATGTGGGCAACATTACATTCAACACTTGAAAAATTTAGTAATTTTAACAGAGTGTGCTTTACATCATGTGTTCAACATCTTTCTGCTACACAATAATACAGATTACAGTTTCTCTAATAAAGATTGAAGTTTATGAATTACTTGAAATTGTTGCCTACTTTTGGGAGCAAACACAGCAACAATCTCTTGTCAAATTTAAATCCATTTAATTGAGATATTTTTAGAAGACCAAACGAAATTTCATAAAACTAATGAGAGATGAAAATTAGCCAAATAAATTAAACAGAATGAGCATTACATAAAAATATCGTTTCAAAGCAAATTTATCGATCTAGTTGTTAAACTCGTTGCACAGACAGTTATCTGATAATAAAATGTGATATCATATGGTTTTTTTTTTTAATGTGTTCCGACACTTTCACACACCAAACAAAAGCAACAAAAAGCTGCGGTCAGCT
>JBAMBJ010001356.1:0-10583 GCA_037043495.1 Drosophila recens | reverse complement strand
ATGCGTACAACCTTTTTTACTTTAACAGCTATTGTAAGTCAAGTCATCATAGTAAAAAAAAACATTTATTTGAAAAGGTCGTTTCCCATTAACCCATAAATACCCATTGAAAAATTCGAATTTTTGTGAACGACTAATTTTTTTAACTTTTTTCCTCGATTTTTAAAAGAAAATGGTTTGATGCAAAAAGTTTCTATAAACAATTTTAATAGTGACTGTTTAAAGAAACTTTTTGCATCAAAACACTTTTTTTTTTTAAATCGAGGAAAAAAGTAGACAAAAAGTACAAAAATTCGAAATTTTCAGCGGATCATTTAAAGGAAATTCAAAAGACCTTTCCATTGATGTCAAACTTTACATGAACTTAGTTCAAGACTTGAGTGCCAAAATACTTTTGGCACTCAAATTTTGAACTAAGTTCATGTAAAGTTTGACATCAATGGAAAGGTCTTTTGAATTTCCTTTAAATGATCCGCTGAAAATTTCGAATTTTTGTACTTTTTGTCTACTTTTTTCCTCGATTTAAAAAAAAAAAGTGTTTTGATGCAAAAAGTTTCTTTAAACAGTCACTATTAAAATTGTTTATAGAAACTTTTTGCATCAAACCATTTTCTTTTAAAAATCGAGGAAAAAAGTTAAAAAAATTAGTCGTTCACAAAAATTCGAATTTTTCAATGGGTATTTATGGGTTAATGGGAAACGACCTTTTCAAATAAATGTTTTTTTACTATGATGACTTGACTTACAATAGCTGTTAAAGTAAAAAAGGTTGTACGCATAATTTTTCTAGCTAGTGTGCGTCATTTTGAACAATTTTAGCATAGCCGAAATTAAGTTAACAGAATATGTTAACAAAAAAGAATTAAATTTGTGAATTTAAATTGAAATTTATTCAAATTATTCAAGGGATGCAATAGGAGAATTTCTGAATAAAAAAAAAATATATAAATACAATTTTTCAATCTTGAGGATGTTTAATTTTTTGCCTTTTAGTTGATATTTTTCAGATTAGAATTTCCTAATGAAACTTTCTTAATTTTTATTTAAATTGCATTTTCTAATAAATATAAATCATCTTAATTAATTCACAGAATACAACGCTACAAAAGGTACTGTCAAAATAATGTTCACAGCTGCTGTACAAGAGAATCCCACGTAATGTTGTCACAGCGTTTTTGTAACGGCATAATTCTAGAATTAATTAAGATGATTTTATATTTATTAGAAAATGCAATTTAAATAAAAATTAAGAAAGTTTCATTAGGAAATTCTAATCTGAAAAATATCAACTAAAAGGCAAAAAATTAAACATCCTCAAGATTGGAAAATTGTATTTATATATTTTTTTATTCAGAAATTTCCTATTGTATCTCCTTGAATAATTTTGACAAATTTCAATTTAAACACAAATTTAATTTTTTGTTAACATGATATTCTGTTAACTCGGTTTTGTTATTAAAATTGTTCAAAATGACGTAATATTCAGAAATTATGTGTACTAAATTTTACTTAACAGTTATTGTAAGTCAGTCATCATAGTAGTTTGAAAATGTTCTCAACCCATAAATTCATTGAAAAATTCGAATTTTTGTGAACGACTAATTTTTTTAACTTTTTTCCTCGATTTTTAAAAGAAAATGGTTTGATGCAAAAAGTTTCTATAAACAATTTTAATAGTGACTGTTTAAAGAAACTTTTTGCATCAAAACACTTTTTTTTTTTAAATCGAGGAAAAAAGTAGACAAAAAGTACAAAAATTCGAAATTTTCAGCGGATCATTTAAAGGAAATTCAAAAGACCTTTCCATTGATGTCAAACTTTACATGAACTTAGTTCAAAATTTGAGTGCCAAAAAGTATTTTGGCACTCAAATTTTGAACTAAGTTCATGTAAAGTTTGACATCAATGGAAAGGTCTTTTGAATTTCCTTTAAATGATCCGCTGAAAATTTCGAATTTTTGTACTTTTTGTCTACTTTTTTCCTCGATTTAAAAAAAAAAAGTGTTTTGATGCAAAAAGTTTCTTTAAACAGTCACTATTAAAATTGTTTATAGAAACTTTTTGCATCAAACCATTTTCTTTTAAAAATCGAGGAAAAAAGTTAAAAAAATTAGTCGTTCACAAAAATTCGAATTTTTCAATGGGTATTTATGGGTTAATGGGAAACGACCTTTTCAAATAAATGTTTTTTTACTATGATGACTTGACTTACAATAGCTGTTAAAGTAAAAAAGGTTGTACGCATAATTTTTCTAGCTAGTGTGCGTCATTTTGAACAATTTTAGCATAGCCGAAATTAAGTTAACAGAATATGTTAACAAAAAAGAATTAAATTTGTGAATTTAAATTGAAATTTATTCAAATTATTCAAGGGATGCAATAGGAGAATTTCTGAATAAAAAAAAATATATAAATACAATTTTTCAATCTTGAGGATGTTTAATTTTTTGCCTTTTAGTTGATATTTTTCAGATTAGAATTTCCTAATGAAACTTTCTTAATTTTTATTTAAATTGCATTTTCTAATAAATATAAATCATCTTAATTAATTCACAGAATATGCCGTTGCAAACGCTGCTGGAAACGCGACCCAGCGTGAACAGTTGCGACTACTATGGGATTCTCACGCTGACGCAGCAACAGCAGGCGGTTGGAAGCACGACGAGCAGCAGCAGCAGCGCCAACAGTGGACGAGCTGCTGCCACGCCCCTGACGCCCACACCACGTGGACCGGGCAGACCGCCGGCCAGTGAAGTCTTGGCCGCTGCAGCGGCTGCTGCGGCCAGCAACGAGATCAGCACGCAACAGGCCAAGGAGGCGGAAGCACGCCAATGTCGGACTCAGCGCATGGGCGCGGCCAGTGCCATTGCCAAGCTGTGCAGCACGTTTGGCGACCGAATTGTGGACAAGGTGCCCATCTTTCAGCAGCTGATGTTCGGCAAGCTGGAGCAGTTTGTGGAGAGCGTGGACACAGACACTTTGGCCAGCACGTTGCCCGAGCTGACGGCCTGCAATGAGCTGATCATCGCGATGCAACTGATCGAAACGGCAGCGCCGCATCTCCATGAATCCCTGCACTCGCAACTGTTTGCGCTGCTGCCTCAACTGGGATTCGTAGTGCGGCATCCGCTGAAGGTGCTGCGTCACATGGCCGCACGTTGCATTGCTGCTCTGGCGGACATTGATGCATGCCGCACCATGCAGTTTGTGGTCACGGAGCTGCTGGAGCTGCTGCTCCAGGTTGAGCGACCCATCGAACGTCAAGGGGCTGTGGAGGCCATCGAGCGTGTGGTGAATCGATTGCAGATTCGTGTTGTGCCATATATTGTGCTGTTGGTGGTGCCCCTGCTGGGCTCCATGAGTGATCCGGATGAATCGGTGCGACTGCTGGCCACGCACTCTTTTGCCACGCTAGTTCAACTGATGCCCCTGGACAACGGCAAGAGTGCATCGCATCTCAAGAGCGAACCGTTGCTGGAGCGCAAGACACGTGATCGAGAATTTCTCGACTATCTGTTTGCGCCAAAAACCATACCAGACTACCAGGTGCCAGTGTCGTTGAGTGTGGAGCTGCGCGGTTATCAGCAGGCGGGCATCAATTGGCTGTGGTTCCTCAACAAATACAACCTGCACGGCATTCTCTGCGACGACATGGGTCTGGGCAAGACGCTGCAGACCATCTGCATACTGGCCGGTGACCATGTCCAGCGCCAGGAGAAACAACTGGCCTCGCTGCCCAGTCTGGTCATCTGTCCGCCAACGCTGACGGGCCATTGGGTCTACGAGGTGGAGAAGTTTCTGTCGCAGTCGCCGGTGCTGCGACCTCTGCACTATTTTGGCTTCCCCGTTGGACGCGAGAAGCTGCGCAGTCAAATTGGCACCAGTTGCAATCTTGTGGTCGCCTCGTACGACACCATACGCAAGGACATTGACTACTTCAGTGGCATTCACTTCAACTACTGTGTCCTGGACGAGGGGCACATCATTAAGAATGGCAAGACCAAGAGCTCCAAGGCCATCAAACAGCTGAAGGCCAATCACAGGATAATCCTCTCAGGAACACCCATACAGAACAATGTCTTGGAATTGTGGTCGCTGTTTGATTTCCTGATGCCCGGCTTTTTGGGCACCGAGAAGCAGTTCATTCAGCGCTATTCTCGTCCCATTTTGGCATCACGCGATGCCAAGAGCTCGCCCAAGGAACAGGAAGCCGGTGTGCTGGCCATGGAGGCGCTACATCGCCAGGTGCTGCCATTCCTATTGCGTCGCGTCAAGGAGGATGTGCTCACCGATTTGCCGCCCAAAATCACGCAGGATCTGCTATGTGAGCTGAGTCCACTGCAACTGCGACTCTACGAAGACTTTAGCAATAAACATTTGAAAGACTGTTTGGATAAGTTGGACGATACGGAGAATCTCGGCACCAAAACGCACATATTCCAAGCTCTGCGCTATCTGCAGAACGTGTGCAATCATCCCAAACTGGTGCTACGCCAAGCCAACGAGGAGCGCGGAAGCATTGCCGCCCAGCTTGCCCTTAGCCATAGCTCCCTGGACGACATTGAGCATTCGGCCAAGCTGCCTGCTTTAAAGTAAGTTCATCCCGTCAAAAATGCTGACTAGTCTTTCTAAGCTTGTAACTTTTTCTTGCAGGCAATTGTTGCTGGATTGCGGCATTGGTGTGCAGACGGAGTCCGTCAGTCAACATCGTGCGCTCATCTTCTGCCAGCTGAAGGCCATGCTGGATATCGTGGAGCATGATTTGTTGCGCAAGCATCTGCCCAGTGTCACATACCTGCGCCTGGATGGCAGCGTGCCGGCCTCAATGCGCCAGGATATTGTTAACAATTTCAACAGTGATCCCAGCATCGATGTCTTGCTGCTGACCACATTGGTGAGTTCTGTCCTCAACTTGATTTACAAATTTGTTCAGCTTTACTGAATGTTTGCTTTGGTCTGCAGGTTGGCGGCTTGGGCCTGAATCTGACGGGAGCGGATACGGTCATCTTTGTGGAGCACGACTGGAATCCAATGAAGGATCTGCAAGCCATGGATCGTGCGCATCGCATTGGCCAAAAGAAGGTTGTCAATGTGTATCGTCTGATCACACGCAATTCGCTCGAGGAGAAGATCATGAGCCTGCAAAAGTTTAAAATACTTACGGCCAATACCGTAGTGAGTGCTGAGAATGCCTCGCTCCAGACAATGGGCACATCGCAGATCTTCGATCTGTTCCAACAACAGCAAGGCAACAACAAGGCCGGCCAGGGCAGCAACAGCGGAGCAGCGGCAACAGCTGCCGGCAGCGGTGGCATGTCCATGAACACCATCATTGAGAACTTGCCGGAGCTTTGGTCCGAGCATCAGTATGAGGAGGAATACGATCTGGGCAACTTTGTGCAGGCGCTGAAGAAATAAAGTCGCCGAACTTTTCCCTTCCAAGACTTGGCACCCACACACACACTTACACACACAAACACAAACTCACAAAGAAGAACACAAACACATACACATTCAGTTACACAATGCATTCACATTTAGCTGATGACGATGATAATAATGAGTCAAGTTTTATTTTTTTAGTTTTCTAAGCGCATTCTTCATTTTTTTGAATGTTTTCTTTTGTTCCTTTGTAAAAGTTGCAGAAATTCGAAATTCATAAAAAATAAAAAACATTTGAAGTCAAATTTCACTACAACTGGCTGATTTAATGGGTGGGAAATTCGGGAAAAATATCCAGTGACTTTCTTTTGTTTCTGAAACTTAAATATCTGCTCCGGGAAATAATCAGGAGTCGAGCGAGGACATAAAAATTCGATCACGGTACTTAAGATCAAAACATCCGATGCGTACTGCAAGAGTATGGAAAACTGGATTAACAGTTGGCTTGCTTGTATTGAGTCAAAAGGAGCCTATCTTGAAAGCGATAATAAAGATTTGTATTAAAATCAGAGCTCGCAAATAACAGTTAACACTTATTTCTTTTTTGATCTGCTCACTAAAAAAACAGAAAAAAACTAAAACCCAGAAGATTTCTCACTGAGAGAAACACTTACTTCTTTTCGTTTGTGCTCTCTGCTCAGTATTTTCCATTTAGAAAATAAATTCTTTCTGTATACTAATAACAGTTAAAAAAAGACTTTTTAGCTAGTGCTCCCGGAATAACTGTTAGAAAATGAGCAAAACACAAAAGTGTTAGTCAAAAGTGTCTTTTTAATATATATTCCGGAATGTGATGCAGCTGTATCATTCCTAAAGTTTTAATTACAATCTCAGGTTTGCATTCCGATTTATTTAATTTGCCATCATATTTAAAAAAAGAATGAGTTTTGTCTTTTGGACGACCCATTTTATGCAAAATTGTAGCAAAAAAAAAAAACGTTTTACATTTTCAGAAGGCACTTTCGATGTTTTCTCCAGACGAAACAGTTTTTGATTGACACAACCATAAGGAAATTAAATTAAATGTTATTTCTTGACTGATAATCCTACTGAGAAAAAAACATAAATGAATCTTTTGTTTTGATCCCTTTTATCATTCTGTCAGCTAATAACTGTTATTTTCTGACACACTGAAAGTGTTAACTGTTATTTGCGAGCTCTGATTAAAATGCATAAAAATTTTGTTTTTTTTCTAGCCAGTCTGGGTCAGTTTCGATCAGATGGTAAACCAAGTCACAACTTGATGCGGATTTCGGACTGGAAGCATTATCGAAAATGAGAGTGGTGATCAATAAAGCTCCATATTCCAACAATAAAAGTTTTTTGGCGTAAATTGAATAGTTATTTATGTTTTCTGATCATGGGATGCTTTGTTTCATAATGAGAGTTTTCTCCCGAGATCGTGGGATCACAAAGCTTAAACGGTAAGAACTGGAAGGCTAAAGTTTTTGCAGTAGTCGTGTTCTACTGCGTAGGTGCGTTCCATTACGGACTTTTGCAAGTGTGCAAAATTTTAGAATCAAGATCAACAGTTAGTAAAACCGTTTTGTTATTTTTATACCCTTTGCCCATTGAAAATAGGCGAAAAAGGGTATAATGGATTTATGAAATGTTTCTCACAGACCCCATAAAGTATATATATTCTTGATCAGTATTAACAGCCGAGTCGATTGAGCCATGTCTGTCTGTCTGCCGTGCCATAGTGTAAGATTTTTCCAATCTAGGGGGACTTAATTGAAAAAAAAAAATATTTTTAAGGTCAATGAACTTTTAGAAGTCAATTTAGAAATGTTCAAATGTTACGAAAACAATAAAAAACAAAACAAAAAATTTTTGTTCAGAAAATAACGGTTCTTAAACCGGTACATTTAAAATGTTGACAATGTTTAGTCTTTTTAATTGGATCGTGTGGTCACCGTGAGCAGTCAAACTTATTTTTCCTATAATTTTTGGATCATTATTGATTTTTAGCAATATAAAGGTACTTCATAAGTGACCTAGAAAATGTTTATTATTTGTTGAAAATAGGTGCCAAAAAGTAAGTAAACTTTTAACAATATTTTATTTTTGATGGAAAAAAACTAACAACATTCAATCACATTCAAATCAACCAGAACGTACATCGATTGAAGAAAATCATTCTGAAGCAGGATCAGAAATAAAATTAATTAATTACCTTTAAGACAAAACAATTTTTTAATTTTTTTGGCCAATAATTTTGAAGTTACAAGCAAAAGCACAAAAGTTATCAATTTAAAAAAATACTAGCCTGAATCTTTTTTAAAAAAAGAATTTGTTTTTTTTATTGCAATTTGTTTGTTAAAAAATAAAAAATGTCTAGTTTTTCCGTATTTTACGCATTTTAAAGTGCCACGCCCACTTTGGCTTTTAGTCCAAAAATTTCTTTGGGGGTTTTCGAAAATTTATTCAAAACTTCTAGTCGATAGCTTTAAAATCACGACTGCTATTGAATAAAGTCCCCCAAGATTGGCAAAATCTAACACTGCGCGTCCGTCTGTTTGAGCCAGTCGATTTTAGAGACTATAAGAGCTAGAGACTTCAAACTTGGTATATAGGTTCCTGAATATTGGGTGCAGATCAAGTTTGTTTTTAAATTTGGATCACGTAACTATAGCTGCCACAGGAACGATCAGTTAAAACTCAAGCTTTATTACGAAAAACTTTTTTGTTGTTTGAGATATCTCAACCAAAATAACAGAATATGCATCTGAGGTGGTCCTATGTATATATAATGACCAAATTAGCGATTAGTCGAAAACTAAGATTTTGTGGGAATTTTTCATTGCCTTTTACATTATACTCGAATTTGGTTTAAATCGGCTCACTAGTTTGAGATATAACTACCAAACAACATTTTGGCAAATTCTATCAGCGTCTAGTTTAGGTCTCTGTTAATAAACTAAGATATATCTATATATTTGTAGAAATAATGGATTAAAAACTATACATTTGTAGAAATAATGGTAATGGCTCACTAATAAATAGATTCCGACCGGATTTCAGAACTTCTTTGATGTGCTTATTCATAAAACCGATCCCAAGTTTGTAATCAAACGGGAAATTTTCAAAATCAGATAATAATTATTATTAATACTGATAAGTGTGAGTAAATAAACAGATGTAGAAGTAGGTAGATTATAAATGTATGTGCTGATGATAAGCTTATACGAAGATCCATAGGCGTAGGCAGGAAGGACCATTGACACCCAAAATATTCATCGCTTTTTAAATTGCATTCAAAAATCAAGCAGTCGCTAGAAGTATTACTGGCAATCATAAAGGTATATCAATTTTTAAAATTTGAGTGTTCATTAAATTCAAAAAATTTATGGATACATTTATTTTGAGTTTGGGGAATAAATTAGTGTAATATTTAACATAACAAATAGCTTATTGAAACTCTTTATTATATATTCAATTTAAAATGTATTTTAATAATATCGACTTAAAAGCAACCACAGCTCCTCTTAGGAACATCGACATTTGTTTTTGTGGTGCTTGGAAGATCTCATCTTAGACGAATCTATCATTAGTTTTAAGTTATAAATTCATCCTTAATTAAATATTTTATCTCCATTTCTGTAAGGACCCATGCTGTAAATAGGTGATAATCCTTATACTACACATCTCTAACTTAATTTTTAATATTAATTGTATTTGTAATAATACGAGAAATTTTCGCTTCTCAAATAAATAAATAAAAAAATATATATTTTTTAGTAATGTATATTGCTAGTGCGAATATGTATGTAAATCAAATAAATCTAAATAATGGTAAAAAAACTGACTACGCCCATGCGTAAATCTATTGAACGCATACAAATTGCTTTGCACTTTCGATTTCGGTAAATTTGGCGGATTTGTATATTACTATAAATAGGTATGGTCGACATTTTTTGCTTGCCGTTTGCATTCCGGTGACAGTTTTATGGTAATTTTTAGTGAGCCACTTAAAGATGGTTATCCGGGGTTCCTGAGCATTTGGACTTCCACAAGGCGCACGAGCACTCTATATCTATAAGAGATGATAATATTATTATTTATTCACGTGAATGATGTATGTTGCCCTCAAATTGATAACATTGAATGGACATCGTAAAACTCTTCAGGCGATAATCGAACGTCAGATAATGTTGGGGCCATTGGAATATAAAGCCTGTGCTGGCTCAGAAAAAGGCAAAGTGAAAGTGAAATTAGTAGCATAATGAAGTACCTGCTCAGTGTAGTTCTCCTCTTGGCCATTGGCCTGCATCAGATCGATGCTCACGGCATGATGCTCAATCCCCCAAGTCGTTCCTCCCGTTGGCGTTTCGATGGCTCTGCACCCACCAACTACAACGACAATGAGCTCTTCTGCGGCGGTATGAATGTAAGTCTGCAGAAATCAAATCAAAACTTATGTTCACCATTTGATCACCGTTTAAATCACTCAGACCCAGGCCAACAACGGTGGAAAGTGTGGACTGTGTGGCGACAACTATTTGGCTTCCCAGCCCCGTGCCAACGAAATTGGTGGCAGCATTGGCGGATCAGGTGTCATCACCAAGAGCTACGGTGCCGCTAATGCCATCAAGGTGGGCGTTAAAATCACCACTAACCACTTGGGTCACTTTGAGTTCAACCTGTGCAACTTGGATGCCTTTGGCCGCGAGTCCGAGGAATGCTTCAATCAGAATCGTCTCCGATTCCCTGATGGCAGCGACAGACTCAATATTGGCACCCAGAGTGGCGAGTTCGATGTGACTGTTCTTCTGCCCGCTGGACTCACCTGCAATCATTGTGTTCTTCGCTGGACCTATGTCGGAGGTATGACTTCTCTTTGCTAAGAATTTCAAGAATTTAATTGACTGACAATTGACACTTATACAGCCAACAACTGGGGCCAGTGCGGAAATGGCAGCGGAGCCTTGGGCTGTGGTCCCCAAGAGACCTTCAAGAACTGTGCGATGTGCGCATCTCCTGGGGTCGCAATTTGATCAAGGAGTTGGCTAGCGGTGCCGCTGATCCAGTTGCTCCCGTGGAGTTGATTCGATCGAGGCTTAAACGAGACTTAAATACCTTAACATTTTGTACTGAATCGAAACCAAATAATAAAATATGAGCATTTAACATAGACAAAT